>CALNHX010005784.1:0-100751 GCA_940337035.1 Agriotes lineatus
TAATACAAGTATTTAATTGTTTGATTGTTTAATCTCAAGGATAAATTCAAATCGGGTTTTTTTCAAAAACCGTGTTTGTTCTACCATTTCACCTTGATGGGTAAGAGAAAACTAGATAAATAGCAACCTGCCTAATTTCTAAGGTAATTTTAATTATTTACATAAACTAAACTTAAAGTATTCATGAATAACCCTTAAGAGATTCCTTGATATTATTGTAGGTACATGGTATATATCTGATAAGGACAGGATGTCTCAAAGAGAGAAGTTTTGTGTTGTGGAGAAGAAATTATCCCCCTAAATCTAGTTGCTACATTATAGATGTCAGTACGAAACGTGATCTTATTGTACAGGTACGGAGGAGTTTTCTCTGATAATATCTTGTGATACAGACATAGACATTGTAATTTTCGTTTATTTTGCATTGATAACCAACCACATTCCGCTAATTTATGTGAAATATGTTGAAACTTTTTAATTCCATCAATAAACCTTAGACAGGAATTTTAAAGTTTTTGTATACGAGTGGAGGTAGCTACATCAATAGAAGCATGGTAAACTGGTACACAGTAGTTTAACTGAGAGAGAATTAAGGCTTCGCAAAGGTTTCTTTTTATATTTATGTTGAAGTATGTTCTATGAGTGTAGAATTTTCTTAAGTTATGATAACCACGCGTAATACTCTTATATACGTGATCCTTATAACGAAATGTGTTATCGAGGGTTATGCCCAAACTTTTATCTTTGTCCACTAGTGGGATTCTAGTATTGTTCATTCTAATTTCAACATTTTTATAAAGTCTTTTATACTCATTTTTATTGCAGAATAAAACTACACTGACTTGTTAGGATTGATTAGGCGAGATAATTCAGTGGAAGCAGCATAGATATATTGTAAGTTAGTATTGACCACTTCCATAGCATGCTGTAAATTAAACGGTTTACAATAGTAGTACAGTTGCGTATCATCTGCATAGACATGGATATTACAATTCGTAATGTTTTTTTCAGGTTAGAGGTATAGATGGAATATAATAAGGATCCAAGAATGGAACCTTGTGGAACACCTCGCTCTACTAGTAAAGCATCTGACAGCTTGCAATTTAACTGGAGACTTTGTAAACGACTGCTAAAATAATCTGCTATTACGGTTGTAGAATTATTATCCAGGCCTGAACTTTCTAATATACGAACTAAGGCATCATGATGAACAGTGGAGAATTTAAATCGACTCTTGCCATTGCCAATGTCAGAATTAGGTAAATGAGTAGTACCAGTTGTGGCAGGTACACAGCCAATGAAATAGTTATTAATTTTATTAGCATCACATAAATGCGATGGTATTGAAACTTCTTTGGTTGAACTCAAATCAAGGGTCTCAAGCTTTTTCCAAAACTCTTGGGTATTGCTATTGCGGTGTAAGAAATCAAAATAACCCTTTTTTTCATGGCGAATTGCTGAATTTGTAAAGTTTCTTAACTGTTTATAGTATTGTAAATGACTCGGGGATTTTGTTTTTCTAAACGTGAAATGTCAATTTGACAGTTGTCAATTCCGAAGTCCTTTTCGACTAAATTTCGACCAAGAGAATCACTATGCAAAAAAACTACGTGTACAACACGTTTTGAAAGTCCTTTTTTCATTTATTTGCTTGATTAACTCGGGCTTCGCCCTCGTTATCAAACTGCAAATTCATGAAAAAAAGTATGACCTTCAAAACTAGTTGTACAAATTACTGTTAAAACTATTGAGAAATAATACATTGACATATGAAACCTGACATATTATCTAAATTATATTGTAAGTAATAACCTGATTTATCAATGATAGGGTAATTAACTACGTAGGTACTTTAATAATTACTTTTGACCCATAACAGCATTCGTACGAGGATTCTGCGATAAACGTCGAGCAACGAATTAAATTTTAGCAAATGCCTAATAATGCTGCAACTCGATGTAACTTCGCTGTTTGTTTTTAATAATTTAACTTCTGAATTATCTTCTTTTTTATTTCATGACTACACAGTTGCCAGTTTACACAACAATAACTTTCTGAACTGTTTTGAGTAAAACGAACACAGAATAATGTGGTTACTATTATTATATTTAGCTATCGCTTTCTACAATATGAAGTAACTAACAAATTAACAATTAAATATAGGTATGCATAACAAATTATGCAATTAAATATTCTAGTTTTTTTATTAAGGTAATGCAATAAAATTTACATTTACACTTTTCTATACTTTTGAAATGTACAACTTTACACTAATTTTACTCAATGCAATTTTCTAGAAACTAAGACATTATTTGTTCGCTTTCCGTTGCGATTGCTAATCGAAACTGTATCAAGAACAGTAGGGAGGTTACAGTCGGGCCAATAATCTGAAAGAAACAAAATGTGAATCGTATTTATAGGGAACACGATTTTCTAAAGTACTGTATTTGATACTTTGAAGTAGCTTACTCCGTATATTAATGCGAAGTCAATTGTAAACAGACCGCCAGCTGTAATCTTAACATCATTATGAAGCAATTGCATGGAGAACGCATTGACCTACAAACACAAATAATTATAAAAGCCATTTTAAAATACATGAAAAATACCTCATTCCTGAACTGTTGATGGTTTGGTGAAGCAATTAATTTAAAGAGCTGCCTTTTTACAGAGTTAGCCTGTAACATACCATTTCATTCATATTAGAATTTTCTAAAATGTATCTTTGTAACTTGTAAAGAAGATTATAATATATGCAAACATCTAAAAATAAATCATTTCAGCAAGGAGATCTCGACCTGCAGATCGGCAACTTAGCATTTCTCCTTTTTTCTCTTTTTCTTTTTTTTCTTCTTTGCCTTTGTGGTAAAAAGGTTTAAACATTTATTAACAATTGTACCATTTTCTCCAAATCTTTTAGTATATTATACCTTGATGTGGCTGGTGTCTTATCGTCCCTACTGCTACACTCTTATGGGTATTTCTTCTTCCTTTATTTTAATAACATGTCTAAGCAGTGTAAGTTAATTTTCTTCGATTTTGTCGGTTACTGATTGCGTTTCCAGTCTATACTCAGCTATATTTCAGCTTTTGGTTTTAAATTTGCGTTTCCTGAGAACGGTTTCCTTGGCACACATTTTACTTTAGTTTTACTAATTTTTATTTGCTTTTTCCCATTGTTTACCTCGTGCTCACCACCTCAAGTTATGCTGTTTTTATTTAAATGTTTTGCTATTAACAGCAAACATTTATAGGCTTCAGTTAGACACACTGGTTTCAGACTTATGTGCCCAATGAGTTCTTACATTGCAACTTGAAGTAATTTCATTCTATAAACCCGAAGTAGAAAGATTAATATTCCACCAGGAGCCACTTGCTCAAGTTTTTTAATTTTCACAGTTCCACAAAATTACTGGAATCGGATTTACAACCCAGCAACGCACCAACCTTTTCCCAATCAACTCAGTGGAGTAGGGGTGGGATTTTGGCTCTCTGAAACGCTTTTTAACTTGTATTAAAACAAGTGGTTCAAAGATACGTAGTGAAATTTGGGCAATTATTAGGCGCAACTTGTTGTGTTTACCGGGTGATGACGTAGAGAACGGGGTTGTCAGTTCCAAAAAATAACGTACGTTTTGGTTGCTAAAATGCTTAAAAGTTGTGTAACTCTATTTCATTTCATAAATACATTAGAACGTATTATATCCAAGAACGGGTACATTGCATTCACAAGTACACTTATCGAGGGCTAGATCGCCATAGTAAAACATGAGAGTCGTGACGTCACGTTGCTTTACATATTAGGTTCTTAGAATGGAGGTGTAATTTCACGGGAAACAAATATCGAAAGCCTGATAACTCGAGTAAAGCACTCCAAAGCTTCCAGCGGGAACGTGCTCAAAACCTTGATTTGTCTCCTGAATAGCATAACTACGTATTCTGAAAGCCAAAAATTCACAATATACATTTCTGAATTAACATAACCTCTGTAACTCGGCTTTGCCATGAGGTAATCTGACCGGTGCCACAGTGGAAGAAGTTAAAACTCGAGGTGGCCAAAAATTTAAAGAATCCCAAAATGCATTTTTCATAACATATATTTATATATATTTTGTATGATCTATTGACAGATGCTATCAAGTTAGCTAACTAATTTGCTAATACATACAGCACTAGCTTACTGTCAAAGTGCGACTATTAATTTATGTTCATAAGCGTGTTGTGCGTATTTTAAATTTTTTAATTAAATGGAAGTTATATCACTGAACACGTTTCTACGAAAATAAATGTAGCTACAGAAGCTATATAATATTCATCCTTAATTATTTTGTTTACAAGCCATAAACACCAAGTAGTAGGTTATGTAAAACTTTTGTTACATTTATTAGACTATCAAAAGCTACAAGAGCCTGTTAGATCTTGGTTATTGTTTTTATATTATGCATTGACATGTTTTTTTATGAAATGGGGTACAATACTTTATTTGCAAAAAGAACGGATACGAATTTTTACTTTTCAGTCGATATTATGAAAATATAAAATAAAAAGCTATTCGAAACGTTAAGAAGTTCGTAGGTATCTAAATATTTACCACCAAATGCACATAATAAATATTGTTTCTTAGTTAATCATTAGCTGAAATTGTCGATATAGACTTCCTATAATTAAAATATTTTGTAACAAAATACTTTATATCATAACTGGTATATTGCAAGTTTTGTTATTTTTATTCTAAATGTGTGAAATTTGGAGAGAAATATATCTCAACATCAAATTCTGTAGATTATAAGATCCAAATATCAATGTTATATAATTCTTGATAAGTTAGAATTTTATTTTCTCTCACTGTGCGGGGCCGGCGGTCACAATTGTGGTGAATGCGAAATCTAGGTGTCATTGCTCGGATATCCCGCAGAAAACTGTCGATAGCGATGCCGGGAGGGCTGCATGAGTGATGAAAGTCAGTCTGAATTGAAGAATGGTATTTGGGCTGCAACAACGTTCAAAATAGAATCCATAAGATACAACGGTTTTTTGTAAATAAGCGTCTGTATACTGGAACACGTAAATATCAGACTGCGGTACTTTAGTGGGTCGTTCTATGAGGTTGCTGCGGAAAGAATGCATGTGGGACGGTATAATTTTCAAATATCCGACCAAAGTCGAAAATCCAGTTGTGAAAACGGTTGTGGAAAAGGTATGAAAATTATTTAAAACCATATCAGAGTAAAAGAAGTAAAATAGAAAGCGGGTAGAATTAGAATATCAGGAGTCCTCAGAGACAGATGAGATAATGCATTTTTGAATATAGATGCAAAAGGCCTCAAAGAAAAGTGAAATGTCCTACATATAGTGGATCGGACTGGAAAAAAGAAATTTGAGTGGAAATAATGTATATCGAGAATGTCTCGTACTAGAATAATGAGAAAACCCACAACAACCAAATTAAATTGTATAATGTAGGTCCGATTAACTATATAAACGATAAAGAAGAAGAAAAAGACTTTTTTGTTGCTTTTCGTACCATAATGTTTAAGATCTTTTCCGACGCTTGGTCATGATTTAATATCTTGCCCAAATTTATCTTGTTTACACTGTCGTTTACCCAAATCTTGTCACGTGCGCCTTTTTCTTCAACTATGTTATCTGTTTTTATATGCTCCATAACTTTTTCAATTGTTGTTGTTATTCAAGTACTGCTTCCAAAACCGTTTCTTTAGTTTTACATCCTTATTTTACCATGCCGTTAGTTTTATGTTACTTTTGCGTTATACCGCCTATTTATTGCACACTCTTTCTACCTCTCACAAAATAAACAAATAGAACACATCCACAAAAAATTAAATTAACGTTTGGGAAAATAGTAAACAACGCAATTCACTTACCCTGCAAGAAAGTATAGCACATAGATATGCTAAAGTCATCAAATTGAGTAGATTAACCACCAATTGATTAATTTCAGCAAAACGTACTATAGCTAGAGGATCAACTTTGTTAATATATTTGTCCACAAAGAAATAGAAAATATGCAATACTACTATTGTAGAATCAAACCATATGTCAACTAAAAATAGACGAGAAAAGATGCAGTTAATAGCGTTGGTGACATTACATAAATCTCGAAATGCTTCTGAAAGACCTACAATAGACTGAATTGGGTTGGATAATGAACAATTTAGTTCCTTCTGATATATACCATCGTTTATTACCATAAAATGAACGCCTATGGTATACAGCCATGTATATGCGCTGGTGATTATTGCTGTGTTATAGACATCTATTATGAAATATGTCCAAATCATTAAATATTGAGTTAAAGCTCTTTCGCACATAATATTTGATATTACATAATATGGTACCATCCATAACAGGTTAATCACTATCCAAGTAATTGTAAATTGTCTGATAGTATTACTACAGTCTATAGTTCCAGGCCGACATGCTTGATTACTAATATTAACAATGGTTCGATGAGCTCTAATCCATTCCTTTTCAAACAATTTTTGAACTAATACATACACTTGTAGTTTAAAGACCAAAAGAATTGCAGTGCTAACACCTGAAAACCACAGCACCAAGTCTATTTTTCGCAAATCGTTAATCCAATATAGTGTATAAATAAAGGACAATATGGAAATAAGAGACCCTATATACACAATTAAGCTCCAAGTTGTACTTTTGATGCATCTCGTCTGTATCCGACTGTCTGTGTGTCGTTTTAGAAGAAAGGGGGCGGCCCCGAACCATTTTTGTAATACGTACAAAGGAAAATCTGATATCGAAATATCTTCAAAACACTCTAATTGAGGTTTAAATACCAACTGCCCCATTTTATTGTTTAAATACTAAGAATTTATGTATATTCTGACCGTACAACTAGGTTTCTCTCTGCGTCTGGTGCAACTAAGCAAAATAAAAATAGATCAACAAGGCTATATTACCTGAAGTAATATTTTATTTGGTTAATTTGATTAGCTAGAATATTAATCATACTTCTTTATTGAGTGTCGATAATGTGTGGTTTGGATATTAAGTTTGGGTGATTAATACGCTTTGTTATGCAGTGCAGCTGGTTTAAAATGTCTTATTTTTTAGTATCTCGGCGCTTAGCAAGATAATCAAAATCTACTAGGAACCACTGACAGGCGATAACGATATACGCCTAAGAAGATCAACATCAACGGCTGCTAAATCGAGTAGTGCTTTCAAACCCAATTATTGATTACTATACAGAGGAATACAAAAGACAATAACAAAACGTGCTAAATTCCTTGCATAACTAAAGAGCGAGACAGGGCTGTATGTATCTTTATTACTTCTTCATTTCTATTTAGATTAGGTAGTAGAGGTATAACAGCCGGAATTAATTTTCCGACGTCCTATTGTTTTAGAAAAAACTGAAGATGCGGGGTAAGATTCCCTATAGAACTACTTAGAATACGATATTACAAAGGCTTGATAATCGCAGAGATCGGAGAGTAACTGCCTAGAATATAGAAAAATATATAAAATCAGTGATGTCATTTGTTACACCAATTTTAGCAAATCAGCTAGATAGTTATTAAGGGAAGTGTAAACCAACGAAAATTTCCGATATCAAAGTCGTAATATAATTTATTAATCCACCACTGAATATATGCAATATTTTTTTTTATTTTATTTTATTTTATTTGGGTAAATAACAGGTTGACACGCAAAAGCATCAACCCAATTACAATTTACCACTACATACATTTATAATCATAATATTACATTGAAAGTCATGCCATTCAATGAAAAAATCACAAGTTTGGTACCAATGACAAGTGAATGTAATAAAATATACATGAATAGTAATAATAAATATTAAAAACTAAAACATGTAGGAGAGGAGTGCAGGAGAAATAAAAAGCACATGTGATATGAGATTGAGAAAACCAATAAGGTCTTCAACTTCAGTAACCTATTACTTCAGGTTCCGTTGAACCACGACGCAAATGAGCTGAAAAATATAAAGAATACACATCAAATAGGACAACTGCGGCTAGTGTTAAGACTTCTCGCTTACCTACAAATTAGATTAAAGATGTAGTAGACATACGTTGCAATATGTACGGCGCTATCTTCGCCACAAGAGCCACCTGGTCCCTTAAGGGGTTGACACCAGGTGTTGTAGGTGGGGGTCAGCAACACGCGGGTCTTTAAAAACCTTTTTTCGCACCACTTAATTTCTCCTGTATAAGCAACGTGGGAAGAGACCACGATACAGTATAATACAGCAAATTTTAGCCAGTGACGTACACTTACTTAACTCGTTGCTTTCACACTCGAATAAGAAATCTGAGCTGCAGCCGGGAGCTGCCTTGGTCCCAGGTGTGCCCAAAGGCTTTATCAATCGTTTTCACCCTACAGGGCTTACGATAAATAATACTCAATATTGGTAAGCCAGGAACTATTAGTTCAGGACCCGAGAAGGCCATTATCCAGTAACAAGCACCTGGAAGCGATCGCGTTATTATTTCATTTTGCGAATCGCATTAATTCCTTACATTCATCGCTTTTTCCCAAAAAGTTCAACTGCCTGAGGACCTTTACCTGATAGCAGGAACGTTGAAAGGCTCGAAATATCAGATGCTAGGGGCAGGAACGTTTCAATGGATCGAAGGACCAAATGTTCAGGGTGGAGGTTATAGTGGACTGTATGATTTTAATTTGGACAATTTACAGGATACGTCTTAGGGGTGCAGGAATTAAAAAGGGTTGTGAACCAACGGTCTCGTGTAGTCTCACACGAGATGAATTTAAAAGACTTAATTTCCGTTGGCCAGAGGTTGGGTGAATACAGAACAGATGTTAAAACTGTATTGTTTATTGACTAGAATATTTCCTATTTATATACATTAACTATGACGTAAATTACAAGGTTCATGTTACTTTGCCCCAGTTTGAGCTCTCATATGCACTTGCGTGTTCAATTTCATAACAAAGAGATAGCAAGTTTGCAAAATTGCAGTTTGTCCACCGGGTCATTCGACCAGTGCTGATAAGAATCGCTGACTGCTTTGTTGTAATTTCCGCATGTAACATTTCGCTTACAAGTTAAATTTATGTTTTGGTTCCTAAACAGTTTGATATCAAGGAAGAATCAACATCTGTAACTGCAGTCGCCTTGGGAAACCATTAAAATATATTATCCAGCCAGCTAGTAAAATGCAGTTGCTATAAAAGATTACATAAAGGTAATTACCTGCTTTTGCAAATCGGGGTGGCTATTACTAGTGAACCAAATTTGAAATTTTGTTCGCATACAAAAATGGAACCAATATTGTCGCTGATTAACAGAATTAAGGCACAAGTCTAAAAGCAACGGCGTTGCTAGTTTATGTAATCGTGTATAAATAAAAATTACTGTTGCTTCATCCAGGTTGATAGCGCGAACAAATGCTTCTTTAAAACAACACCACGAACAAGAGAAACCAGAGTTAAAAAATTGATAACTAAATAATAAATAATACTATTCTCCGATACCTTAAAAGGGGTGACGTAACAAGGAAAAATTAAGTTGCTGTAACTCTGCCTTGAGGGCAGATCCAAGCTGAATCCAAAAGAAGAACACATCTGCGACGTGTTAACCAGAGATAGCCAAACACTGGTAGAGACCATACAAGTATTCTGGGCGATTTTACACTTCCCGGGGTTTATAACCATCGCTGAATCCGCTTTATAAAGAAGCATGCTTTCAATGCCCAGTAACATGAACACAAGGAACTGATACCCTTTTATATATTGAAAATATTACTCCGAGTGGTTTTAATCATTGAACGGTACGATAATTTATGGCTTCAATTCTAGTACCAACCAATAGTCACTTCGCTCAACACCCCAAGGGACTGTATTATAACGCGACTGAGCTGTTTCGAAGTGCGTCTGCACTTTCCTGAGGAGCCAGGGACGAGTTTGTAGCTAACTCTGTCTTAAATTTTCAGCGTTCTCTATCTCTGAAACGGCCACCCGGCATGAATTATGGGGAAAAATTACTGGACAGTCTGTGACATGTTGTCGACACGCCACATGTTGAAGCTGAAAACTATTAGGCAGTGATGTAATTAGGAGATACTTTGCTAGAACAATAGAAAGCTATACTGTATCTAAATTTGGATTCCCAACGTAGAAAATAGTTTTTGAGCTATACCGCTACCAGCCAGACGAACAGACTTTTCGTGATTATACTAACTCCTTTGCCTTCGGCGAGAGAAGGAACTAAATTTTAAATATTGAAATGGTATTAAGCCCACAGCTTGCCTTTGTTTGCAGTACAAGGTAATTACCCGATTCAATAAAGCACAGAGTTGGGATATTTTATATAATTGCAATTTTAAACTAAAATAAAATGTTAAATGCATTGGTAATAAGATGCGAAAAACAGTAATTAGTCGGAAAAAGGCACGCAAAGGCAAAGCATACGTCAGAGGGTTTGAATTGACTTGTGACTTAATTAAAATAATTAAAATGAAAGGTTTGTGCACATGTAAAGCCTGACCACACAAAATCTAATTGACACAGAAGGGTTGTTAGGTGCATTTTAAAAGGGACGTAGTTCTCAAATAAAAGTACAGTGAAAATTATGAGCAACATGAAAGGTGGATTAAGCAAGAGAAGAGTAATAGAAAATTTGCAAAGAGCAATTATAGAAGAAGGAAAAAGCAGAGAACGACTAGTGACGTGAAAATGGTGAACTCAGAAATACCAGTGTATTTAAAAAACAAAGTGCAATAGAGCAGAGCAGTAACATTATTAATAAATAAAAAACGTCTGTGTGTGCAACGCTATAGACAATTCTAAATAAGACAATAATTTACATTTAAGAAAACTGTAAATATTAATTATGTACTTAAATTTTATTCCATTTATGACCAGTAATTATTAAAACTAATTTCCGTGTATTAGCAGCCTAATGCTATTTTATTTATAAAAGGGAGAACACTTGAATTTTATTAATTTGAAAGTTGGACAAAATTGGCCCAGATTCAATTAACCTTTTGAGCAATAAAGAAGTGTTTTACCATAATAAAAAATATTCAATTTTATTGTGCCCATCTCAGAGTACCTGTGACAGTGCTTGTGGAAGTTTCCGCCACATTAAAATTAAAAATTCAACGATCCTATCTCCGAGGACTCCATCTACGACAAAAACAGGCATCCTAAACCAGATACCAGCAGTCCAGGGTATCAGCCGGTTTTGCAAAAACGTCGCCTTTAACATTTGCGGCCAAGGAAGTTGTTCCAGAAGCAGAAATTCCAACGGCGTCTTCCCCGCTCCAGCTCGACCAAAATTTTAAAAGGCAAGCGTGCCTGCGATTTGAGGGTTAAAGTTTGGAAAACGCATCAAACTACTAGATTAAACCTTGCTAAGGAGCCTTCGCGCATACCTCAGGGTCCAGCTACGCCGTAAATTCCATAATCCGCAAAGCGTCAGTAAATTTTGTGAATCAGCGGAAGCGCCTTCTAGTTGGAGGAAGTTGCCAGAAACAAATGCAAGTTTTAGCGTCGGTTCTACCTCATCCTAAAACAATAGCAAATTGTGTTGTTGCCAAGCAGGAATATTTGAATTATTTACCTGACAGTTCCTCGTAATTTTTTACGTTTAGAACGTTCAAAGAGTCGCTGTTTGCACTGGGCGGACTTTTTGTGTCATCTGTCAGATTGCGAATTATATGATCTACTAAGAACAGTGCATTAGAGCTACTAAGTTTACGAATATAGTACAGTACATTTCTGAACTCGCCCTGAGAATAGAGCTTGTGTTTTTGCTGAGAGCTAGCTTGATTGATATTGCAACTAAATCAAATAGAAAGAGGGGCATTCAACCAGTTGATTTGGGTATTAAATAATACATTTCATTCTAACCAGGTTATAATTTATGACAGACAAGTTTGGGCACAGCAGTAAAATTATAAATCTGAGCATTGTGCCATTGGGATTTGCCCTAATTTAACTTCTTATTAAAGTTTAGCTGATAATAAATAACAATCAGCTACAGGGTGTTTATTGTAATATGCTTATATAAAAATTTACAGAAGAAGCAACACACACTACCATCAATATAAACAAATATAACGAATGGGAAGATTTAAGCAAAGCTATCAATAAGTCAACTAATGAACTCCTCATTGCCCGTTTTCGTTTACTATCTAGTCCTTTCACAAGTGTTCAACTGACGTTCTCGGTTTTTGTTCAATGTGCATGTGTGACGTTTGCACCTGTACAAAAAAAAATTACGTATACATGTGTTAGAACTTGACTGCCGCGAAGTCAAGTCACAATTAACGCCTAGTTTTTCGATAACGGCAACGGATTTGGGATATGCAACTTCTCGTATGACTAAGCACAGCGCATCTCTACCTGAATTTCTCCAGGACTTGCATGGTATAAAAAGAACATGATCGGCTTATTTAAAACACTTGAGTCCTGCTACCAGTCGAGTTCAGCTCCACCTGGGGGAGTCAACAGCCCTCAGCTTAGGCAAATTTGCCTGCAACCAGGGGAAGCCTTCTAGTCGAGCCTAAAACCGTCATTTGATTCTGCCAAGCGAGCTTCCGCAGAGCCAAACCCCGAAGCTTCCTCTAGAGAAATGGGTCCGCCGAACCGACCTACACAAGTCGACTTCAGTCCGAGGCACATGAACCCAAAGCGCAGCCAGGAGAAGCCTTTCAGAGCCTTAAGTACCTTCCTGAACGCTAGTCCAGGAAATTTATCCTACATATCGCCGATTTCGGCGTCGGAGTATTCCGCAAAACCAGCTCTTATCGTAGTCTACCAGAAAATACCTCCAGAACCCTTTTCGAAGCCCTTCTCCAGGCTGCCGTCCTCGGTATCGAAAAACATTCTTAAAAACCAGCCATTAAATGGATTCTACTCCACCGCTTTCGATACCAGAATGTATACCACCCTTTCCTGCATCTCACCGAATCAGGGCCCCAAAACTACGTAGTTAAAAGGAAACTTTCAGGCCCCTGAAGGGCTGCCCAATAAGCGAATTCTAAGCCTAACTGCCAAACCGAGCTTAAATATCCATTTTTTTCAAGCCTTCATCGTGCTATTTTTTCATGTATTGTTTAATGGAAAATATATTGGAAACTACCGATTTGTTTTTGTTTCATAAAAGTGGAATAAAGGTTTAAAGGTGTTTCTAGGATAAAAGGTGTTACCAAGTGCAAATATATTTCTTACATAGATTACGCGCAGAAACACTTTAAATATTTATTTCACACCAACTTACATCAGTTGAACATCACATTATGGAATTTAACATTAATATCGATAACTTAAGCATCCTCTAATAGCGGCTTTGATCTAGTGAGACTAATTACGTGTCCAGACTCTATCAAATTGGACAAGTATGACTAAATATGTAGAAATTGCACTGATTATCTACAAAGAAAATGGCAATGAAATTTTAATAGCAGTAACTGAAAAACAAACGGTGTATATCAAAGTTAAATCAATCGTGAAGAATCCCCCGGCTGTAACTTTTAAGTCGTAGTGCAAAAGTTGCAATGAAAGAGCGTTAATCTACAAATTAAAGGACTTAATTGCAGATTATCTAATAATAATTACATTAACTATACCTCTTTCCTTAGAACTCTGTCCTGGGTATTTAAAGTAACTTTTATGAGTACTTGTTTAACTGAATTTGCCTGATACACAAAGACATTATTTATACATAATCTAGTTTGTTGTAGTGATAGCCGAAACCAAAGTGTCAGAATAAAGATAAAGCACATAAAAAGCGGCTTATTAAAATTTAAGATAGACAAAAATAATATTAAATATGCATGAAGGAGGTGCTGACTTAGTTAAAAAACGAAGATAATCATAACGTACGAAAAAATACACTAGATGGTTTAAAAGTGCAAGAAAAGTTAAAAGAATTTACTGAGAATAAGACATCTAGAAAGACCACAAAATCGAAAGCGTCCAGCTAGGAACAATTTAAAATATTCTGAGCCCAAGCAAATATTTATGGAAAACATTAGGAACACACCCTCTATGGAAAAAAAACAAGAAGAAAGTGTAATAGAAGATTGTAGTGCACGTATCCATAAGGTAGAAAGTCGACGTGGCTGGATTTATAGATAATAAAAAATGAAAAAACTAACGAATATTATTTACAAAAAATACAAACAGAAATAAATTATTAAATGATGGATATAGCTTATGCAATAAATTATAGTAAAAGTAGTAAACTATTGTGAAAATAAGCTGTAATGGTAAACATTCCAAATAAAGGAGTAGAGGATCTGGTTACAATACTAAAGATGCTGCTTAATAGTTGTTTTGGCGAAGTACAGGTTTGTCTTGATAGAAAACATGTTATAATAATTTTGTTATTTAAAAACTGGTACGAAAGAGTAAGCTACACTTTAAAGCATAAAAATATAGAGCAACAAATCGATAAGAACTTCGACCTGGGACCCTGCGGTGCAACGGCCCAGATGTGCTCCGCCCAGTCGTCAATCCCTAATATCCAAGGGACAGATGTGGTCAACCGTCTCAAGCCGCATCTAAAACGCGCCCGTTAAGAAATATTCAAATTTCATTTATAGAAAGCAATTAATTTAAAAAGCAAAACAAAAAATATATTACTGGTCCAAAAGGGGTCGCATTTAGATTCATTGGAAAAGGGGAATCGAAACAGGCAGTGCGCGGTCTAAATTCTGGGAAGTAGGCTAGGCCGCTCGTAATCATAAGTCAGTTTGCTATGTAAACCAAATGCTGGACAGCTCGTGAACTACCCCGGAAAGGCCGGGGTCGTAAATTAAACTCGCAGGCCTAAAACCGCATGTGGGTCACCAAAGCTAAGAAAAACCGTTACCTAAAATATGCAGAAGTATCTCCATTTAATTTTAGTAATTGCTTAGCGTTCAATTAAACTATCAAGTGTTTAGTACCGATAGATGCGCAAAAATGCAAAGGAGGCGATAAACTCCAGCCCGATGCCGAACCGGATAAACCAATTACACGCGACTTAAAAAATGCTCAAGAATTATATTACCCTCGGCGCAACAAGCTCCGGAAATTTCAAACTAGTGTTTGATATCAAAATGCTTGCTTATTTATCAGCAACCCATCACGGTAAAATCAAACCGCTAACTAGAAGCGCCTTGTAATTAGCGTTGCGATTTTACTATGGTCTAAAATAGCGTTTCTTGGATTGCCTTACTCCTAAAATATAATAATTTAAGACCACTGACAAATAAACGTTTTTTTTAACCTACCGTGATAGTAAATGTATTAATTTACCAGTTGGTCTTAAAACATTCGCCAAAATTCCATCAAAAATAGCTGAATATCTCAGGTTAGACAGTCCTGCTGAATATACAGGACATTGTTTCCGAAGAAGTTTAGCCACTTTGCTTGTGAACCATGGTGGCGATTTATTGTCAGTCAAAAGGCTCGGGAGATGGAAGTCTTCAGCTGTAGCTGAAGGTTACGTAGAGGACTCTATTCAAGGCAGCGAAAAGAAGACAGCTGAAACTTCTGTCGATGTGCAAATCAAACTCATCCTGGCATTTCGATTTCAAATTGTACAAATTGTCCGATAAATGTCTATTACTTATCAATGTTCACGTTGTAATTGATATTTATTTCCTTATCAACTGTATTGTTAGATTTACATTTTGTCATAACCTAAAATAGTAATGAAATTGTTATAAAATGGTATAAAATAGTGTAGTTCAAAAGCACTTACTTTATTTTAAATAAACTAATTTCAATTTGAAATAATTTCTCTATCATGTTTTTGTTTTGATTGAAATCAATCAGAAACTGATGCAAATTATTTATCAAAAAAAAATCGATGCGCTACCAGTAGATGGCGCTAGGAAATATTTAAACTTTATTACTAATGATTAGTCTTCAATTTGTTACATTTAATAAATGAAAATCGAGGACATGGTACTCTATAAATTTAATTTTATTATTGTAAAGACGATTATTTTGAAAAATTCATAAGAGGTTCAGTACTTTTTGCTTTTTTTCCTGGTTAAGTAGATCGGACAAATGACGTTTCGCTTTGCCACTAGAGTGCGCAGAATGTCATTTCCTAAGCAGTGAGTACAAAAATAGCATTTTTATAACCCATCTATAGCAGACAATAATCAGCTGGCATGTTATTACAATAATAGTTATTATCAAGAAACTAGTGTGTAAAGTAGGTCATTTTAATCGAGTGCGGGATTTTTGCACGAGGCGCCAATCGAGTGCGCAAATGGTAGCACGAGGAAGTGAATAGGAGATACTTGGCTAAAACAGTAGAAAACTATACTGTATCTAAGTTTTCATTCCCAACGTGGAAAATAGCTGTTATTACAAAATTTTCGGCAAGGAGTGCGTATGAAGTAGACAGAAGACAGGATGTAACACAAAATAAAATATTAATACAAACAAAAGAAACCATTATTGGTATGAGATGCATTTCAAAAAATATTTTTTAAAAATTACAGGATGTTACCTACAGTGCTATCGCCTAAGTCATTGCAGAGTTTCTATCAGGACTTAAAAATATACGATATTTTGTATATTGACACACCATCTAAACCAGAAATGTTTATCAAATTTATATGTGCATGCAGCCAAAAATCCCCTGTTACATACCCAGAAGAGGTGGCTTTTAAGACCATATATCACCGTTAAATGCTTTGTACAGAATTAGAATGCTTCTTGTTGGAAAAATCCCGATATAGATGCCAATAGTTTAAGAAATAGCGAATAAGATAATGAAGAATTTGTAATGCGCAGTTTTTTAAAACGAGCCGATACTAAGCAAATCCGAAATCATGCTTCACCAACAGAGGACAATGTACATTCTGAAGATAATATGAGCACATCGTCTCGTATATGCATTCAAATCCTAATCTGTAAAAACGGTTTGACGTATTTGGCTGGATTTTTCGCCATACATTATAAACAAGACTTCTTACATCTAGGAGTCCCTACACATGTTACAAGACAAACAGTAAATATCCATTCATACAGTCTATCCTTATGGGTTCAAAGTATGCTTATTTTCGTCAAAGATAAACACCTGACTTGTGTGTAAAATACTACTTCTACTTAACTAATTATTCTCGAGCTAAAGCACAAATACACATAATTAATTTTTCTAAGGTGCTCACTCTATATATTGTTATGATACATAAAGAGCATTTTGGATGAAGACTAATGTAAATATAAAATTTGGGAGATCAATACAATCAACTTAGAAAAGTTTAAAAAGAATTCGCGGTTTGAATGAAAGTTATTAATAGAATTTGAATTTGATGCAAATTAAGTTGAAAGGTATAGCACTTGAGTATTCTGTAGTGGTTTTGAAAGTTATAAGGTAAATACAAGCTCATATTACATGTTGTGACAAATATAATTTCTATTAAATATGATGAAGTAGGTAGAACTGAAATAAGTTTAATTTGTGGAAGGCATGAATAATTGTAAAATAGGATCTAAGCAGATTTCGTTATGATTATTGAAAAATAACAAATTAAAAACATGTAATTTCGTATTTTGGTAGTAATCAGAAGTGGAATTTTGATCCTGTTTACTTAAATTTATTTGGAAAAGGTAAAAGGGGCAAGAACTAAATCTACGAGGTGAAAAATAAAAATGAAATATTAAGAAGATCAAGATAGCAGTTACTGAAGAGAATTTGGAATAAGGTTTAACTAGATACAAGCAAGAATAAGAGGCAAGAATATAATAAGATTTGGATCGAATTGGTTTATTTAGAATGCTACAATTAATAAGAAGTTACATTGGTTGGAAAGTTGTCGATTGCTGTTGAGGGAGTACTGAAGACGTGTGGATTAGTCAACGGAGGATAGCAGAGGAACGACTAGACTCAGGTAATTCTGTTGGTTACTGACGACAGAGATTGCTAAAGTAGGAGCTAAGGAAGCAGAATATTAATTAGGGATCAGTAGTGATAGTAGTAAACTTGCCGTAAAGCCGTCAAAACGAGGGAAGCTCTGGAAGATGACAGTAGTGTTGGTGAAGTAGAACGGGACCATGCCTGTTAGCAGCCAAGGGTTTGACAAGTTGACAGCTGTTTGTCATTAAGCAGTGCATCGCAGCAGGACTATCTAGGGATCCAGGCTGTGGACATCAGGAGGAGTACTGTTTTGGAGGTAACATTGAAGCAGTAAAAGTGTAAGGAGTTTCAGGTGGGTTTTTTAGTTTGTCCTATCGAAGCTAGAGTAAATATGAGACAATTAAAAAAGTGTAATTAACTTTAATCAAGTACTTACCATATAATATTGAGTCAATGAGAGGTGAATAGGGTTTATATTTGTCATATTTGATTACAAGTGTTCGTGGAGCACTGTTTGATGTGCAAGGTGACAGTTCATGTCATTAAACAATTAAAAGTCATTTTTAGAATAAAATTTCAATTAATAAGCAACTAGATAATAGAACCCTTTTCGAAACCGTTCTCCAGGCTGCCGTTCTCCGTGCTGCCGTTCTCGGTACCAAAAAGCATTCCTAAAAATCAGCCATTAAATCGATATTATTCCGTCGATGTTGGTATCAGAATGTATCCCACCGACCCAGTGCCCCAAAACTACGGCGTTAAAAGAAGACTTTTAGGCCCCTGAAGGGTTGCCTGATAAGCGAATTCCAAGCCTAACCGCCACCGTAGCTATCTAAAAGCCCAACTTACGTGGGCGGAAACCTCCTCCAGGCCATCAGCAAAAACCTGCGACGTTTCCAGACAAAATTACAGCCCCAGCACCGAGTCCGAAACCGGCAGCCAGTTTATAGCCAGCGCACCGGGCGAAAAATTCGAGCTCGCCCTAGCATTGTCAAAGATAAATTTAACCCAATCAGTCGTCCTCAGACCAGCACAATTTGGCGTCAGACGCCAGATAGTACTAGCACTGCACCTCCGACATCGAGAAATGACCATTTAGGAATTATTCTCTCTGGATAACTATACGTGCTCACTTCGAAGCACGCACCGCAATGTAACATTATTTTTAGTTCCAGCCACAACGAGGGGCATCGCCGTTACCGAAGCTCTGCTACAGTCGCTTTATATACACTCACGTTAACAATTTGGTCATATATGGCCACGATTCCAATTGTTGCCGCCATTTTATATCTTACTTTATTTTGAAAATAACATTTGTTTGTTTGTTTGTAATGGACAAGATCTAGGCATGCGGAGTACCAGGTACCTAAGGCACCAACTGATATGGTCATATGGTCAAAGTCCTACTTAGAATTTTTCTGAAACTAAGGAGTTACAACCCTAGCAGGGGATCTTTTACATGCTACACATCGTAGCAACATGGAACCCATGGCTTTACATCACTTCCAAATGATGGCATTCTGTAGCGGTTTTCATCAGCATTTTTTTATTTTAAAAACTACCGGAACCGGGGATCGATCTCGCGACCCTTAGATCAGTAGCCAGAATACTTAACCACTGAGCTACGGAGCCCGACGACAATAGCATTTAAATATCAAAAATTTCAACGCCAGATTTATTCAAATATTGATTGGACATTCAATCAATACAAATTGTTTAAAACGCGAGTACATAGTTAAAACCGATCATAATTTTTAGAAACAGCTAGAACGGCAAGCTGACTAGGTTTAAAGAAATTTGTAGATCTTAAAACTTTTGCGTCAGATATGGGGTTTTGGTATGCAGTGGGATGCAAAAGCAAATCTGAAAAATGCGTGCTAATAGAAACTTTCTTTAGGAATAGGGACAGGAGGGACTTGTGAAAAAAAAATTAGTAGAGAACATTGCTACCCTAATAGTAACTCAAGAATCTCTCCGAAGCATTTTGCAGATTGTATGTGTGAGAAAGAACGAGTTGATGGCAAAAAGACTTAAGGATAACGTTGCTCCGACATTATTTACTTTATCATCGTCTACTTCGGAGCCTACAGCCATTGAAAATACCAATGTCTTTATAAACAACTGTTCAAATTTTAAAATATCATTTACAGTGACACTTTTCGGTATGGATTCTTGTGTATTTGAATGCAAAAATAGGTCTAAACATGGTATTAAGATGAAAAGCTTCTCTATAAGTAAAAGAAGAGGGGTTTGTGGCAAGCAGGTCAATCGCGCCTACAAGAATAACATAAAAGATCGGAATATAATAGTATCTTATGTTATTCGGAGCAAAAGTTATACTTTATGTGGCGTGGCTGGACGGTTTATCTGCCGAGCTTGCGTACAGCCGAGCCACATAGAGATACTTTTGCTCCGGATAACATATAGTATTTTTTATTCAAACGTTTTTAAAACAAATTATTTACAATTTTGTGAACAAAATTCGAAGAAAACTACTTGATCTCGTCAACGGCAGATAATATTATCTGCCTCTGACCAGCGGCAGATAAAGTTGTCAACGGCAGATAATAACTTTATCTGCCGCTGACGAGCGTCAGATATAGTGTTTTAGATGCCATGGCAATGAAGTGACAGTTTAGCATCATCGATCCAGCAGTATAATGGCACATGTTACTGCCGCTTGAAGAAAAAAGCATTTTATGTAAATAAAATGCATATTGTTGATCTAAAACATATTGCAACTTTCCATCAATTAGAAAAGTTTATTATATCCAATGTTCTCGATGTTCGTTTAAGAATAACTGAAACGAAAACGAAAAATCAAAATACACAACAAAGTAAATGTAGTTGTAAGTCGGTGGCAATGCACAATGTAGGCTATAAAATTTAAGTGGAAAGCTATGAAAAGTAATTTTAAGCGTCTTAGACTATATACCCACTGTTTAATAGTTTTGGGATCACACTAAGTTCTGTATTATTATTTATATGAGCACAAATTGTAAATAAAATTTATAGTTTCTCGTTGATACGACATGGTTTGTTTTACTATTTAGTCGTATATTTACTTATACTGAACATTTAAATAATTAATCTATTAGTAATTTCCAACCCCAACCCCGCCACTAGTTTTGACTGGCTACGTGAGTCAGCCACTTTGTGTCTTATGTCATAAGTGACATTTCATATGCCAGACTGTTTATATAAAGTGACTGTAAGCTCTCACACCTGCGAACCTTCTTCACTTGTGTTCCGCACGGGTTGCATATTCCTTAGGCGTTTGGCCGGCATCTCATAACTTGTTTTACTTTATTTTTCTACTCCTTTATTAGTAAATTGCTCATTAAGCACTGCTTACTTGATTAGTAAATTCGTTGTTACAAACAGTGTTACGTAATGATAATGACTAACACGTAATTTTTTTTATTACGTTACAGTTAGCTTCTGTTGTTTGTACGAAGCGGTGTAGGGATGTGACTGCAGCCTCCTAATTTTTAAGATGGTGTGACAGATGATTTGACAGTTAATAAAATATTTCTTTTTCGTTTAACGAAATGAGTGTGACCGTAGAAAAAGTATAGTACGCAACTCGGGCTATAGAGCAATTACACGCTCGTGGAATTACACACGCGCCGCTACGCGGCTTGTGCGTAACTTTTCCAACTCGCGTGTAATATGCTTCCTACAGCTCTCGTTGTGTAATATACTATTACAATATACATATGATTTATACTTAAGTTTATTTGCAAAATTGACAAGTACTATCAAGAGAAATATGTTTAATATTTCTAAAGTGTTCTTAATATAATCACTCAAAGATATCCACAAACTCTTGACTATTGACCTACACCAAATGCACTTATATGCGAATATCTAATTGTAAAAAGCAGCCAGTGCGCCGCATTACAAATGTTTCTGAATCGCACGACTATTTTTTCTTGAAACAATCTCATTTTTTAATGTTTCAAAAGCTTGCCCACACTTTCAATCCCATACGAATGGTGCCTCTTTTTTTCAATAATTCGTACAGCGGTTTTATGGTTGTTCTGATTCTGATACGAACCGCGCATACTAGCTTATGCTAATGCTCTTACCTGCGTAACATTCCTGAATATAACAATGGAGCGACAATAAAAACACTACCGATGTTATAAAACACAATCGCAGGATACCTAATTTTTTAATATTTAGTTTTGTTAAAGCAAAACAGGAGCAATGAAAAGAATAGTAGTTTGTTTACCAAGTATAAAAAAGGTTTTTTAGCGAGTCTAAAAATTTAATAGGCGAGAGTTGTCAGTGCATTAAATTTAGACGAGCTTGAAAATCCAATTTTTTCAAGCTTTGATCATGCTATTTTTTCGTGTATTACTTAATAGAAAAGAAATTGGAAACTACCAAACTTTTGTTAGCTTTGTAAAAATAGAGTAAAGCTTTAAAGGTGTTTCTTACAAGGAGTACGCGAAAAAGCATTTTAATTATTTATTTCACACCAACTTACATCACTTCAACATCACATTATGGAATTTATTATAATATCGATAACTTAAGCATTCACTTTGGTGGCAGGTTTGATCTAGTGAGATTAATTACGTATCCATGCTCTATCAAATTGGACAAATATGACTAAATATGTAGTAATTGCACTGATCATCTGAAAAGAAAATATCAATAAAATTTCAGTTGCAATAACTGAATAACAAACGGTGAATATCAAAGTAAAATCAATCGTGAAGAATCCCCCGGCTGTAACTTTTAAGTCGTAGTGCAAAAGTTGCAATAAAAGGGCGTTAATCTACAAATTAAAGGACTTAATTGCAGATTATCTAATAATAATCAGTTGACATTGACTCTACCTCTTTCCTTAGAACTCTGTCCTGGGTATTTGAAATAGCTTTTATTAGTACTTTTTTAACTGAATTTGCCTGAAACAGAAAGACATTATTTATACATAGTCTAGTTTGTTGTAATCATAGCCGAAACCAAAGAGTCAGAACAAAGGTGAGGCACAAAAAACCTGGCTTATTAAAATTGCAGTTAGAAAAAAATTGTTTGGCAATATATGTGCGAAGAAGAGACCAATCAAGTTGAAAAACCACGCTAAGGAGAACGTACGGAAGCAAAGTTAAAGAGTGTAAAAGCGCAAGAAAAGTTGAAAGAATTTACAAAGAAAAATCTTATAATTAAAATGAATACGGAAAATTTGTTATTGTTCATTTAAATTGATGTTTATTTTGTAACTTTCTCACAGTATTTAAACGTTTTGGCGATGCTACTGAAAGAAAAACCTCTAGAAATACTAAAAGATCAAAAGCGTCCAGCTAGAAACAAATTAGTGTTTTGTGCTGAAGCAAATAGTTATAGAAGACATTAAGATCGTAGTGTACGTATCCTTACCAGTAGAAAGTGGACGTGGTCGGGATTTAAAGATAAGAAGAAATGGAAAAACTAGTACAAAAAAATATCAAGTAGAAAAATATACAAACAACTGTTACGATGTTTTAACAAGTTAATTCGCTGGCTATATTTCTCAACTAAAATAAGCAAAAGCAGATACCTGGAGGGCACGTCTAGCTCAAGTCGAAGACGGCGTGCAGTGAATTAAATGAAGGAAACCGGGAGGGCGCCAGCGAATCCAGAGAGACAATCAACCAGGTATCTCAAATGCTAAATCAGACGATTCGCAGACTGAGCTCTTACAATGGGCTAAGAACTATAGCTGCAAAAGAACGGTATACGGCAACATTGAAGGAAACTACACATAGTTCTCAAGTATCACAGTTTAATTATAGTCTTTGGCTCGGAGAAGTCGACAAATGACCCAATAGGGCCTACAGCAAGTAATACTTAAATTTTCATGGAAAATGCAGGATACAATCGGAGGAAAAGCCTCTCAATAATTTACAGTTACACACTAAAAATACCTGGACGTACACACATTGGCATGGGCCTTTACTTTCGGCTAGTGTCCAAGTTATCGCCTAGCTGGTACAGGTAGTTGAAAGTAGATCCGTGGCCTGGGGCAGTTTAATTCATAGGCTCAACATGGCTCGCAAAGGGGGCTTCATGGGTGTCCCTAGTGTTAGGTGTGCTTTCATGAGATGCACGGAAGCTCTGCTTTTCGACACCAGCGGTTAATAGCCCAGCATAACGATGGGGCCCTGATTAGCCAAGGCGGCCTTAAACGAGGTCGCCGGAGGAAGAATCCCTCAGCTGCCAAATTCCGGATCGTGGATTGTAGCTCGGCACGTCAAGCTGACAACAAAATTGAACCCTAAGCGAAGCACTAGAATGCCGATAAGGACTTACCCCGTATGGGCGTGCAAGAGGTGCTACCATCAAAAAGAATCCGCCAAAACAGACGCGGCAATTGTAATTCGCCCAAAACTACGTCGTCAAGAGGAGAATCCGCCGAGGGCGTTTATTTTCCAAACATAACTAAATTAACCTCTTGAACGACTTCGAAGATGGTAGCGGCTACGAACGGCACCAAATTTCCAACAGCTAAGGCCCCAGAATAACGCTCGTAACCCGGAGACTCATCAAAGAAACAAAAACTTATCGGGGAACGGAACCATGTCCCTATCAGCGAACAAAAGTTCCTAACTCAGGAGCGCGCGGAATTTGAATCTACCCACAGAGTTACAATTCGGAGAGCGCTTCCCATGAAGTTACAAAAAAAAAAGCAGAGTGAAGCGATAAATCTAACGAAAGCGCCATTTTAACGTACCACAACAATAAACCATTAAATGGTTTAAAGAAAGAATAATGTATATTGCTTATGCAATGAATTATAGTGAAAGCGGTGAAGCACCTTGAAAATATGCTGTAGCAGTAGACATTCTAAAGAAATGAGTAGAAGATCTGGTTAGAATACTAAAGATTCTCTTTAATAGTTGTTTTAGAGGAGGATACATTTGTAGTGATATGAACCATGTTATAATAATTTCGTTGTTTAAACACTGTCGACTGCAAACGTGAATGTTTAAAAAAGGGAATGTGGATAACTTGGATAAAGCTCAAAAAGACATGAAAAGATTAATCTTAGAATCATATAACATTTGAATTCATAAGAAATTGAATGGAAGTTTATTACATCGTAAAAGCAAATGAGTCAGAAATTGCGATGGGTAGAACATAATAAGAGATATACAGATATACCAATAGCAGATGGAATAATAAATGCAGACAGCAGAATAAAAGAGGGGAAAGGAAAGATCACAAATACTTTGGCATGATGTAAAAAGAAAATCTGTAGTGCAACTTCAAGAAAATATAAAAGAATTTAACAAGGAAAACCTTAAATCACTACAGTTGCAATACCCATTTTGGAAAGTTATTGTTCATTTAATAGCTGTTTATGTTTTAAACTGACTGACAACAAGCGTTTTGGCGATTCTTGCAACAATACAGCTGACGATGCTATTGAAAGAAGGTCCTCCTAGAAATACCAAAGATATGAAAGCCTTCATGTAGGGACAATTTTAAATGTTCTTTGCTGAAACACATAGTTAAAGAGAATATTAGAAACAAATTGATCGAAAACAATAGCTGATGTAAAATTATTGAATGCAGCAAAGAGAATTGTTGTACAAAAAAGAGCTCTATAGAGCACCGAAAATATATGCTATGGTGGTTTACATGTTGAAGGACGAAGGATAAGAATTGGTTAGAGTTCTAAAGATTTGCCTTAATCAGTATATTACCCAAGGACAAGTTTCTAGTTAAAAGAATGGTGTTATAATGAATTCGATATTTCAAAAGAGAGTGAAATGCATTTTAAATAACAGGAATGTAGTGTACAGTTTCTGACATCGTAGGAGCAATTGCATCAGAAGTGGAGATGGGTAGGACATAATGAGAGACATAATGATATCAAATACAATATCGTAGTGCAGTAATAAATTAGACAGATGTATGGAAGAGGAAATTCACAAATGCGTTCAATCTATGATATGAAAAAAATGTCTGGATTAGATTTGATGAGAGCAATGAGAGAGAGAGAGAGAGAGAGATAAATGGAAGATATTGGAGAATGCTTGTTCCAGTATTGCATTCTGAGAGACTAAAATAAATAAGAAGAACAATGAAGAAACTTAGTAGAACATTAGCTACGGCAACGCTTAAGATAGAAAAAGAACAAAAAAAACAAGTGGCAGCATAGTTGTCGTTTGTGAAAACCACTTACATGTGTGCTCAAAATCCACACGATACAATCAGTATCATAATTTCGAATATATAGAAGATTAACTGGCTCGAAATAAAATAGAGGTATTTCCATTCGATGTCGAAATAAAGATGACTTTCTAGTTTAAATAATATTGTTACAATCATGTAGAAATTTACACCCACTCCAAACAAAATAGGTAGTGTGTCAATTTTAGCTAGCACAGTCACAATCTCATTCAAGGTGTGATACAGTTCCCCAATCCTTCTTACAAAAAGCACGTCGTTATTCGTATTTGAAAATCCAGGAAGATCCGTAGAAGAATATTGCAATAAAATTATACTTAATGAGCGAAATCGATGTTGTAACGATATAATGTGACTGCAGAATATCATTTTTGTAGTCCATCCATAGCTTGTAATAATCATGTAACTTGATAATCTAAGAACGTGATCAATATCAGTACGGCTTCGACACGCTAGTAAGATACACACTGTGGCGATCATTACCAGTCCCAAAATAATAATTGCAGTAGTGAGTACTGAGACATTCTTACTGTTCCTATGTAAAGGTAATTGTTTAATAATTGAATCGCATTCCATAATTTTCGTAAATATTTTAATTAAATCTGGGGAATATAATTCATTGCACACAATTAGCAACAGAAAATAAACTCTAGAGGTTACTATTTCGTACATTAATAAATATTCTGCGACTGCTTGAAAATTCTTAAAGTTGTGGGTGTAATCGTTAATAACCAATACGCAAAGTACTAGTATTTGAAATACAAAAAATAGCAGCTTGTAAAGACTTGTTTTTGATAGGGGTATAAGATGTCTGTCATCTACAGGACCATTGACTGTAAAAGACGCCAATCCTACGACCTTAGATAAGAAAAGAGATGAATATACTTCATTGTAAAGGTCCGTCATTGTTTACTTTGATTTTCAAAATCTAGTCAATGTGCGTGCCTTAAAAACAAACGCCTTGCAGGCTTACGGTTTGTCGATATACAACAAGGAATTAAGTGTTAAACACCACTTGCGTACATGTTTTTCACCTTGCCTAAACAATTACGTCTACATCGAAAGTAGCTTTTTTAGTGACAACCAATTTATTTCATTATTTCGATGAGCAATATACGTAAATATTGTTATTTTCATCCACTTATATTATTTATGCAAAACGTCTTATTTTCCGATATATTTGACTTCTACTCAATTAAATTGTAGTGAAAGTGTAAATATTTTCAGATGTCTTCCAATTATTGCACTGAAGGGTTAGAAACTTCTTGAGGGACAGTTTCGGGTGTTTAGGGTTGTAATTTTGCGCGAGCAAGAAGGCCAAACTGAACACGGCGGATGCTAAAAATATATTGAATTTAATTCTACACATACAACCAATGTATTTATACATTATTTCGTCTACGCCTTTTTTTGGGTTTTGCTAATTCAGCGTGACACACTGAACTGGTCTGTAGGCACTGCATCCATATAACTATATTTAAAATTACAAATAGATTAAGGATATTGCAACTCGACCTAAAATCATTTATTAAGAGATGTGACGTTTACATGGAAGTAGGCCGCAACCATTATAAATTGTAAAGTAAACACAAATTATGTATGGTCTAACCTAGTGTCAGCAAAATATATTATTCGGTAGAAGTCAAAAATTAATGAAGGTATTCGTGTAACAGGTCTAAGGATGCAATTTTTTTTTACTCGTGACATTGAAGGCAGTCATGTTGACATTGATTCCGGTGGTTCAAATCGCATTTCAACCACTAGAGATTG
The DNA here is from genome assembly GCA_940337035.1 of Agriotes lineatus. NCBI lineage: Eukaryota > Metazoa > Arthropoda > Insecta > Coleoptera > Elateridae > Agriotes > Agriotes lineatus. The sequence goes on from CALNHX010005784.1 coordinate 27,803, forward strand.
AAATTTTCGGACTACTGCGATTTCAAACTGTTTTGACATTCAATTGACACAGACTGACGCAAAAACTAACCTGCTAACCTCAAATTTGACATAGAGTTACAGTGGTTTATTAATGTTTATTTCAAAAATTCGTAGAAAAAGTAGTACATACAACTCGTGGCTGATAAAGTTTCAACTTTGAGAGTGTTTTTTTTAACGAGCGAAGGTATATCAACCACTTGTCCCATAATATACTATTATATATACTATTATTCTATAGTAAGCAATTACCCTGTTTTTTTCTTCTCAACTAAATAATCTGTAGCCACCTATGGTTTATGTTGTAAAAGAGAAAAAAAGATGAATTCCATTTAATTTTTTTCACGACCTTGTTGCATGTAGCTTACCCACCGAAAAAAGACAGCTGTGTCTATGTACTTTGCCTCCGTTTTTGTATATTCTTTTTCAATTTAAGTTATGTTGTTCTAAATTTGACGTTAGGATTCAAGACCAAAGATTATGGTGCCAGTATAATATGAGGTATTTTTGTTACATAACGTTGAAATTTTATAATAACACTAATAGCGCAAACTGACTATTCATAGAAAATCCACATAAAGCGGCCAGGAAAATAGAAATTATATTAAAATAAATATGAAAACGGAGAGAAAGAGAGAGAACAATGCAACTAAGTAATAGAATTACAAATTGAGTTACTAATATAGAAATCCAAAAAATTCTCCATGGTGGGTACCCATAATTGGGTCTAGGACATCTCGGCGCCGCCAACTCGGCTCGGGACCAGCTCGGCGCAGGGACAACTCGGCGCAAGGTCATCTCGGCGCCGAATTCAAATTCGCAAACTACAGTGTGCAATACGTAGGAAAATTATTATAAACGAATAATAAATAAAGTGATCGCCAAAAAGCAGGCATCAAATGAAAAAAATTATTTAGAATTTCTTGGAAAATCAAACACTGACGACCAGAGGTGGTTGCAAAGTGATTACAAATGGGCCAAACAAAAGTTGTCACGTGATTTCCGATATCAGTAAAATTTAATTTTTTTTTAATAATTACGAAACATGCACTAGCCAAGATAGGGACAAAATTTACGAAAAAAAGTTGTTTTCTGGCCTTGAGATTGTTGAGCCAGCTAAAACTAACACACAATAAAAAATCGTATGGAAATCTTGCTTAATTCCCGAAAAATTGTACGTTTTTGATTTACACAACTTCGAAAAACGCCATTTTTTGACTAAGTAAAAATCATTCAATATATCTAATACGGGCGAAATAGGTTTTCGGACAAGCTGTCATCTTGTATAAAGTAAAATGTAAACATTACCAAAAAAATAAGCATTGTTTTTATTTACCACTTTTCGGAAATATCACAACTAACTGAGGTACAGGGACTTATTGTTTCAAATTAAAAACTAAACTTTGGCGCAAAGGCGGCTGGACAATTTTATTTTTGTTTATCTCTGTTGCTAAGCAATGACCTGTCAACTAGTTTTCCATTGTAATTTTCTTAATGTTATTGTTACATTAAGAAGCGAATGCTGATAATTTTGAACATATCATTTAAGTTAGATTAAGTTTAATTTAATTTTCCTTAGGTTATTTTACTTTTTAATTTGAAACTTTAACACTTTGTAGCTCCGTTAATTTTGATATTTCGCAAAAGTGGTAAACTTTTTTAGCGCTATATCCTCGTAAAAGGAAAGAATCAACTTAAAAATCACCCTGTATATACAGTATGTCCCCGGATAGGTGAAACGACTCTTGTAAAAGGTAAAAAGTTTTCGATATAAATTTTCATTTTTTGGGATTCAGCCCTGCTTGGTTAAAGGCGAATTTCTAACAGCATTTCAGTTTTCAAAAATCAAGTATGCTTTGGAAATTTTCAAAAAACCTATTTTACTGTAGAGTAACGTGCCTTTTATGTAGCAAATACGACAAAAAGTTCTTATGAGAAGTTGTTTAGAATCAACATCTGGGCTTCTATACCAACTTTCAAAATCCTCGGCCAACTTGATCTCTCACATTTTCTTTTATGTTTAGGTCCCATATCAAAGAATTTTACTTTCAACAAAGACTGCTTTGGAAAAACAAATATTTTTAACAAAATTTTTTATTTCATTATAAAAAAAACTTTCTTAACAATAAACTTCTTTGATTTGGAAAATAACCATTAAAGAAATATTTGTCACATAAAAGGCACTTCAATTAGTTAGAAAATGGCGTTTTTCGAAATTGTGTATATCCAAAAAGTACTATTTTTCATAAATTAAGCAAGATTTCAATGAGATCGTTTATTGTATGTTAGTTTTAGCTGACTGAACAGTCTTAAGGTCTAAAAACTTTTTTCGTAAAATGTGTCTCTATCTTGACTAGTAAATGTATGTTTCGTAATTATTTTTATTTTATCCTATTATGTTATTATGATAATAACTCCTTAGCAACGAGTTGCGTTAAGATGCATTTAACAGCACTAGTGTTGTTAATAAAAATAATATAACGATACTTGATTAGCATTTAATCACATGTTGGCAGTACTGACGTGTATTGTTAGTGACAATGTCAATCTATGTCAAATTTGAAGTTAGTAGGTTAGGTTTTCTTTGGTATATGACACAGACTGACGCAAAACATAACCTGCTAATCTAGAATTAACACAACATAACCTGACAGTGCTACCAACAATACAGTATTGAGTGATACCACCATAGCTATAGCAGATATATGTCTCGCTGTTGTGTCATTAATACAATAACAGTTTTTCCTATTTTTTGAAAGAGATTAGTATTTTAGGATAAAATAAACCGTATATGCGTAACGTTATTTGCTTTCCACATTACTAGTGAATTTTAAAGAACTCGCTCCTAACGTCGCTCGTTCATTCAAACTATTCTCTCGTAATGTAAATAGCTTGATAACGTTACTTGTATCGTAAATTACTATTAAAAAGAGTAAAATTCTACTAATATGGAAGTCACGCGACAACTTACGTTTGGCTCATTTGTAATCACTTTGCAACCACCTCTGGTCGTCAGTGTTTAATTTTTCAAGAAATTCTAAATATTTTTTTTCATTTGATGCCAGCTTTTTGGCGATCACTTTATTTATCATTTGTTTATAATAATTTTCTTGCGTAGTGCACACTGTAGTTTGAAAATTTAAATTCGGCGCCGAGATGGCCTTGCGCCGGGTTGTCTGGCGCCGAGATGGCTCCTCCCCGAGTTGTCCCGGCGCCGAGCTGGGCTCGCGCCGAGATGACGGCGCCGAAGTGGCGGCGCCGAAATAGCGGCAAAATAAATGTTACAAAGATTGTTCAGAATGAGTAATTTGCATCACCAAAAAATTACTCTGTATCGTATAATGAAGTGACGATATGCTCAAATGTCCAGTAAAAGCACATAACAGCAATAGCGTTAGTAAAGGTTAAATTTTGAGCTCCGATTGAATTTCATCCAAAGCTTACAAATGCAAGAACCTTCTCATCTTATTAATAATCAACAGATAGGTCCTACACGCTTCCAGTACTTGGTTTTGGATTAGGCACATTAAGAACCCCGGAATACGCTTAGTAATTAATTAAAATTATAGTCAATTTCACTTTGTCAGATGAAGGGAATTATTAACGCAATATCTTGCAAATAGGGAGATAATTAAACTTAATTCAACCGAGTTGAACGGTGCCTTTAATAATTCAAAATATTTACCCTAAATAAGTTCTAAGCTATTCTATATTTATATACTGTTTGAGGCTTTCGAGGTTACTCGAATCATTCTTCTTAACATGGAATTTCGGCTTAGAACGCGTAGTATTTGTATATGAACACTCAGCATTTTCTGGCTTAATGTGCCTTGCACCTTGTGAAGTCGAGCAAAAACCCGCGCGATGGTCATGCTCTTTGGTGGCTCGTGTTGTTTGAGTATCTTGAGAACGAGGATACTTAGGCAGATTTGGCCGTTTTGCTGTTTGTGCATCCATATTCACTAACGTTTCGCAAGACTTTGCAGCTTGCATCATCAGAGTGAAAGTCCCGGGTTTTTGCTCGACTTCACAAGGTGCAAGGTACATTAAGCCAGAAAATGCCGAGTGTTCATATACAAATACTACGCGGTCTAAGCCGAAATTCCATATCCTATATTTATCTAAATATGAAAAAAACCTGGTATTTGGCAAATTCGTTAAAATGAACGCGAAACACAAGTTACAAACAATTCCATATTGCAGGTTATGTCGAGGTGATAAGCTATATCGTGGCCCGATTCCTTAACGCAAGGAAATAGGTTAATTAAAGACAAACCTGCTGCTGGTCACCAAGTAGAAAACAGGCATTTCAAGAGCTGGCCAGAAGCAAACCCATGTCGATATGCCTCAGAAAAACCAGGTGCTTGTGTAACGGCTACTCCACATTTCATCCTTCTGTTGCAGACAATGTATAGCTCAGCGATGGGGTCTCAAGAGTGAACTAACATCAAGCCGCTTGCAGAAATGGAATCCTCAACACAAAAATCTTTTGCGAAAAGGAGGCGTTCGCTGTTACGACAGAATTCGTTTGCTCGTAACTAAAATGAACTGAAAATTTGGGACGCTTACAAACCAAACAAATAATACAAACAAATCTAGAGCCTAGCATTGAGGTGCCTTGCCCCGTTTGCCAATAAAGTGATACCAAGCGCTGACTCAGGTAAAATTTCAGAATATGTTTGTTTTGAGAAAAATGCGAAAATACTTCTTTCAGGCACGTAGACCGATCCCAAAAACAAACAATATAAACCTCTCAAACAAGAATGAAAGCGAAGATCCCAAATAAATGGGAGATTTGACTTCACAAATGTATTTCACAGAAAATTCCTTCCTGCAGCAGCACAGGTTGGAAAATAGTCGAAAAGATAAGCAACTTACATAAATGTTGAAAATACCTTGGGAATTCAGGGTAGGCATCCAAAATACGACAAAGTTTGAATTGTTGTAGCAATAGCTTTACAGCTATTTAGGAATAATATATTGACATATGAAACTTGACTTATTGTCTAAATTATTTTGTAAGTAATAAGCTGATTTATCAATGATGGGGCAATTAACTACGTAGGCACTTATATGTAACAAACCGCAAAAATTTGCTCTTATAATAAAGTTTTTCTAAAGTTTGCTGGAGAATGTGCGAAAGATAGCCGGCAGTTCTCCCCGGGTTCTGAAGCCGCTAATTAACAAAGGTATCCTCCGTGCAGCACCTAGCGTGAAAGATTAACTTGTTCAAAATTTAAACTTCTCTTTTAAACCTATGTGACAAGTGCCAGCCAACATCGATCAATCGCGAAGGAATCCCAGCGGTTCCCAAAATTCAGCCTAACATTTTCGATTCCTTAATATATCCGCGGCGACGTGTAACTTAAAAATTAAAGCATTTCAACTATCTGTCGGCACGGGATTCAGGTCAGAAAATTATGGTTTTTATTAAAAAACCTAATGCAGGGTTGCTCTACTTATAACTTCCTTCCACGGTGTATCAAAATGGTAACTTACGTGTAACTGTTCCAATCATCCGAAGCTGTTTTATTTTGCCTAAAACTGTACGCAATAAATTTTAACAGGAAATCCTTGAGAGGATGTAGATGTACAGATTTTTATTTACTTTCAATAGACTTAATTTTTAACATCATAAGTGTTTTATTTTCTCAAAAACCTGTAGCCCAAAGGCATATGCCCAAATAAATGGGACATTTGACTTCACAAATGTATTCCACACAGAAGTTCTTCCTGCCGCAGCACAGGTTGGCAAGTGGCCGAAAAGATAAGCAATTTCCCAAAAATGTTGGAAATACACTGAAAATTCAGGATAGGCAACCAAAATACGACAAAGTTTGAACTGATGCAACAAAGCTTTAAAACTGTTTAGGAATAATACATTGACATATGAAACTTGACTTATTGTCTAAATTATATTGTAGGTAATAACCTAACTTATCAATGATAGGGCAATTAACTACGTAGGTACTTAGAGTCGCTAGTTAAATAAAAAGACCGTCGAAACGACTTTTAAAAAAACAGTTTTATTTTACAACGGCAATGCTACACGTTGGAGCTCAAAGACACAGTCAGGCAATTTCTTACATATAACATGTAAACTAGATAAAATATCGTGCAATAGCTTATATAGTATTTCTAATCAGCTAAGAAAAGCTTAGCTTCCAAGTATGCCTCGTGACAGGATGCGCGTGCATACAAGATTACAAAGTCAGCACTTTAAACAATAACTTCCTTGTTCTTCAAGCTTCCAAGGTAAGCATTCTTAGACAATGGAGAATCTCTTTCATACAATGTAACTCGCTCAACGTGTTTTATATCAAGAATTAGATTTTGTAAACGCCTAATAACGCTGTAACTCGATGTAATTTTTCTGTTTGGTGTTAATAATTTAACTTTTGAATTATCTCCTTCTTTATTTCATGACTGCACTGTTGCGGGTTTATACATTAATAAGTTTCTGAACTGTTTTGAATATAACGAACACAGAATAAGGTGATTACTAATATTATATTTAGCTATCGCTTCCGACATTATGAAGTAACTAACAAATTAACATTATAGGTATGCATAAAAAATTATGCAATTAAATATTCTATTTGTTAATCAGAGTAACGTAATATAGTGTATTATATCATGACGGACTAAAGTGCATCATTAAATTGCAGCAGGCCCTGGATAGCCTGAATCAGTTAGCAGTACTGAAGTGTATTGTCAGTCTATGTCAAAGTCGAGATTTGCAACTCAAGTTTTGCGTCAGTGTGTGTCAAATGACAAAAAAACATAACCTACTAGCCTTGAATTTCATATAGACTGACCATGCACTTCAGTACTGCCAACTGATTAATTTTAAATACAAATTTTATTATGAATGCTGTGTACATAAATTTACCATAGTTACTGTAACATTTTTACTTTAGTCCCTAAGGACTAAAGTAATTACTTAAGTCCCTAGAGATTAAATGATTACTTTAGTCCCTGCAATAAGTGACTAAACTGTCAATATTAGTCCCAAAAGTGCAAAAAAACATTTACATTACTTTTCTATACTTTTCAAATGTACTGTAACGTTTTGAACTTTATATGTCCCTGTGGAGGGCGTTCTGCATTTATATCACGGATTACTCAAATCGGAGTAATATATTCACCAATTCTCAAATGCATACGGTTTAGGAAAACACAGTATAATTACTATCAATATATTATTGTTAGCTATTTAAAAAAAATACTTGGTAATTCTAAAATATTGAATTGTATATTAACAAAAATTAAACAATTCTCCTGGGATCATGCTGCGTCGGTTTCTTGTTGTACCGCAATCCCTCCAGCACTCACCGATTGATGGTGGTGGTTCGACTTGGAGAGAAGTATAGAATTCGCCCGTGTATGTTAAATGTCAACGACTCGGTCTTCAGATTACTGCCTTGTTTACATTTGATGTCCTGTAACTATATGCAGAAATTAATGATATGTAGAAAATAACTGTGGCTCTATGGGTGCATAGGTACTAGTGCGGAAAGTGTGGTTGCATCGGGATTACTAGGCGTTGTTCTTGGAATGACGGTGGAATTGGACCTGATTGAATTCGCCTAATTTTAGCGGGCCAAACTCGAGTTGACAGCTCGACGTGCGCTCTCGGTGAATTTATCGGCGATCGAACTCCAAAGGCGGGTCTGGTCTTTGGGCTTCTGGATAAAGTATTTAAACGTTCAGGGCGGACCCTCCAGGTAAATTAATACATGCGACTATAGGGATCGAGTCGCATTCAGTTGGAACATGCAATACGATTCTTATAGGTAAAGTTAATAATATATTTGAAATATTCGTGCTGAGTATGGTCGTGGGGCTTTGAATTTATAGGTAAATACCTTAGGAGTCGAGCAGTCACCCCCTCAATCTAACATCAGGTGAAGGTTCAGGTGGATACGCTAGGAGACGGGCAGAGTCAGGCAACTCAAGTCGGACTGGTCAGGATCGGTGAACTGGTGGACACAAGTGGGATGGACTCCAGTCAAGTAAACTAATCGCGGAGCTTCTTATATACTTTTCTGGCGGTTTTATTGAAACAGCCGCTTCCGGCATCGTTGAGTGGGAGGCGGCGCTAAGATTTATTCAGCGCGACTTTGCGCATAGCAGAAACCTTCGTGTTATCGTTATCGCTCGATTAGGAATTAAATAAATTTAATACAATTTCACAATTCAATGCAATTTTCTAGGAACTAGGACATTATTTGTTCACTTTCCTTTGCGATCGCTAATCGAAACTGTATAAAAAACAGTAGGTATGTTGCAGTCGGGCCAATAGTTTGACAGAAACAACAAATGTGAATCGTATTTATAGGGATCACGATTTTCTAAAGTAATTTATTTGATACTTTGAAGTAGCTTACTCCGTATATTAACGCGAAATCGATGGTAAACAAACCGCCAGCTGTAATCTTAACATCATTATGAAGCAACTGCATGGAAAACGCATTGACCTACAAACGCAATTAACTATAAAAGACAACATTTGAACAATACATGAAAAATACCTCATTTCTGAACTGCCAATGGTTTGGTGAAGCAACCAATTTAAAAAGCTGCCCTTTTACAGATTTAGCCTGTAACATGCCATTTTATTTATATTAGAATTTTTAATAAAATGTATTTTTGTAACTTGTAAAGAAGAGTATTATATGCAATCATCTAAAGATAATAGAGGCAAAAAAAATTCAATATTTATTCTATGCAATACTAATACACCAGGTCATCAAGGAAATCTCTACATACAGATCTGCGACTTATCATTTCTTCTTCTTTTTCTTTCTCTTTTTTGTGTTTCGTGCTTTTGTGGTATAAAAGGTTTAAATGTTTATTACCAATATTACTATTTTCTCTAATTGTTTTAGTATATTATACCTTGATGTGGCTGGTGTTTTATCGTCCGCACTACTACACTGTTTTGGGTATTTATTCTTCCTTTATTTTAATAGCATGTCTAAGCTATGTAAGTTAATTTTATTCGATTTTGTCTTTGGCCTTTGGCACCCATTTTACGTTAGTTTTTCCATTTTTATTTGCATTATCCCATTGTTTAGCTCATGCAAACCACCTCTATGTGCTGATGTTTTTATTTAAGTTTATTATAATAACAGCAAATCGTTTATAAAAGCTTCAGTTGGATACACTGGTTTTAGACTTATGTGCCCAATGTTGAGTTTCATTGTTCTTACATTGCAACTTTGAGTAATTTCATTCCATAAACACGAAGTAGAAAACTTAATTTACCACAATGCGCCATCTCCTTAAGTGTTTTAATTTTTACAGTTCCACATAATTACTAGAAACAGATTTACAACCCAGCAACACACCAACCTTGCTTCAGTCAGCTCCGTGAAGTAGGGTAGGATTTTGCCTCTAGGAAACGCTTTCTAACTTGGATTTATAAAAAGTAGCACCTTAAAGATACCTAGTCAATTTTTGCCAATTATTAGGCGCACTTTTTGTATTTGCCGGGTACTGACGTGGAGAACGGGATTGTCAGTTTCAAAAATAGCGTACCTTTTTGTAGCTAAAATGCTTAAAACTCGTGTAACTCTATTTCGCTTCAGAAATACATTAGAACGGATTATATTCAATAACGGGTAAATTGCATTCACAGGTTCACTTATCGCGGGCTAGACCGAGATAGATACTCCTGAGAATTCTACCTGAGTCGTGACGTCCGGTGCTTTACATATTAGGTTCCTAGAATGGCGGTGTAACTTCACGGGAAACAAATATCGAAAGCCAGCTGGTAACAGACTCGCAATAGTTCGCGTAAGGCACTCCAAAGCGTCCAGCGGCAACGTGCTCAAAACCTTGATTTATTTTCTAAATAGCATACTACGTACTCTGAAAGGTAACAATTCACAACATACATTTCTGAATTAACATAATCTCTATAACTCAGCTTTGCCTTAAGGTAATCTGACCGGCGCCACAGTGGAAGAAGTTAAAACTCGAAGTGGAAAAAAAATTAAACATTCTCAAGATGCATCTTTAATAACATATATTTATATGTAGTTTGTATGACCTATTGAAGGATGCTATCAAGTTAGTTAGCTGATATGCGCATACATAAAGCACTAGGTTACTGTTAAAGCTCGAGTACTAATTTATGTTCATAAGTGTGTTGAGCGTATTTTACATTTTTGGATTAAATAGTAGTTATACCATTTAACACGTTTCTACGAAAATGAATCTGTTACAGAAGTTACATACTATTGATCTTTAATTCTTTTGTTTCGCAGCCATGAACACCTTATTTTAAAAGTAGTAGTGTTAAGGACTTTATAAACTTTTGCCGCCTCTCTTGCATTCTGAAGTCATACTGTGCGCAGTAGACTGTCAAGCGGGCTTTGCCTCGCCGTTCATCTCACTTACGTTCCATCTGTCAACGTGGCAGCATGCGAACCGGTCCGCACTCCGAAAGCTAATTCTTTGTAAATGTTCAAATGTTTGTGTGTTAATTTATGGCAATAAATTACTTCTTTTGCTTTTCAACGTGTGTATAATTCAGTGAAACCTACAATTCATACAGTCCACAAATTCCAAGGCGAGCTGGCAATCAGGAATTTTCCAAATAACGGAAAACTGAGAAGGCTCCACAACATGGTCCTTCGAGCCGGATTAAACCACATTAGGTCATTGCGAGTCCAATCAACAGCGACAGCATTCGACAACATTGGTCATTGGCAAGTACAAAAGCATATTCAGTTTTGTATTGCATCGCATGTAATCGACCGCAAGGAAGCAGCGTTCCATATTCGCAGCAACGCGTGGAACGAAGAGGGCACATGCGGTGCCCGTAACGAGAGGAAGGAAGACAGCAGACGGTAGATAGCCAAACGCCGAGTTTGGCGCCAAGTTCGTGCACGTGGGCATTGCAGCTGCAGGCGAGACGATAGTACGAACCACAGCAACGAGGAAAACCGGCAAGGCGGCACATACACCAATATCAATGTAAGCCTAATTTCCTATTTTTGTGATTTCCTATGCATGAATATTTGGTTTTCTATCATCTGTGTTATACATGTGCATAATTTCAGCTGCGTATTATTGCGTAAACAAATGGTTTATGAGTCATATAAACATTTTAATTGCGTGAAATGCCAAGCTATTACGTTTGTTAGCGATATCCCCTGCATGTTTCATACTGCAGTCGAAGCAGTCACAGGTGAATCATCTCGCGTTGTACCAGGGTCGTTTTCTGCGTCGTTAGCGACAGGTTTCTCGCGTTGTTATCAAGCGCTGTCTGCGTTGTAAACAAAATTCCGTACCAGAGGCGTGCGAAAGGTTTTATCATTAAAGAATATTTCAGATTCTGCAAGTAGTAAGGCTACCACGCGTAGCAGCTTGCCTGAAATATCGCTGATTTCAGATTCTGCAAGTAGTAAGGCTACCACGCGTAGCATCTTGCCTGAAATATCACAGATAGTTGACCCGTTGGGTCCGCGTACCAGAAGCGTACAAAATTCACGCCAGTGGCGTACGAAAAGTTAGTTCGATCTGTTAAATTGTTTTTAATCTCAACAATTATGGATCCGCTTGTAAGAGCACGTGGCTCTATCAAGGGCAAGCTTACGCGTTTCTCAAATTACGTGCAATCTTTGCAAATAGTTCACGATGAAGATCAATTTTTATCTAGCGCTCAGATTGTTCAATTGCACAAAAGATTGGATGCTATAGCCGCCGTGTTATCAGAATATTATGCAGTTCATGAGCAAATTTTAGAAACCAGTGAGGATGTAGAATCTGAAATGCAGCAACAAGTTGAATTTGAAGACTCTTATTTTCTTGCAATTTCACAAGCTGAATGTTTGATTAATGAATACAACAAACAGTCTGATGTTGCACCAGATCGTGCTGGATCTCCTAACGGTAGCGTAAGATCAACGCATTCAAATTGCAGTTCACATTGCAATAATCGAGCTGTACGCCTTCCTGCCATTTCGATTCCCAAATATTCAGGGAACGTGTCAGAATGGCTGGAATTTCGTGAGATTTTTATTAGTTTAATTCATGAGAATCAAGCGTTAACTAATATTCAAAAGCTGCATTACTTAAAGGCTAGTTTACAGGGTGATGCAAGCCAAATTATAAAAAGTTTAGAGTTTACTGCGGGTAATTATACTCTAGCTTGGGAGGCATTGTGCAATCGATACAATGATCCAAAAATTCTGGTTCATAACCACCTCAAGGCTATTTTCGAGCTTGAATCTTGCAGTAAGGAATCTGCAACTAAATTACGTACGATTAGCGATATGTTATTCAAACATTTTGCAGCAATCAAATCATTAGCTACCGAAAGCGAGCTTCTTGATTTTGTTATAATTTATGTAGTTTCTAAAAAACTGGACCCCACTACATTTCGTGAATGGGAGGTCCTTAGAAACCGGTCAAGTTCTGACCTGCCTAATCTTGATGAGTTCAAGGAATTCTTACAAAATACAGCAAATCTTCTAGAAACTCTAGAGGTAAAAGATAGCAAGCTTGTACCCGAAAGGTCTTCCAAGGTACATTCTAAATCATTTGTGTCGGGTACCCCTTCGTGTCCACTTTGTAAAGGATCTCATTCCTTGTACAAATGCGATAAGTTTGTCAAGCTGTCTGTTCTTGACAGAAAGTCAAAGGCAAAAGAGCTCCGCGTATGCTTTAATTGCCTAACTCAGGGTCACCTTGCGAGCCTTTGTAGCTCCAAATATACGTGTAGAAAGTGCAAATCAAGGCACAACACACTTCTTCATGAGGATAAACCTCAAAATGCTTCTTCTAGTCAACCAGGATCTGCGATGTCGGCAGAAACCCCTGTTGAGCTAAATCAATCGATTTCTGCATTCTGTTCGAATGCTTTGCAGGTACTCTTACCTACGGCTACCGCTAAACTCATCGCTGATGATGGTACGCCTCACGTTGTGCGAATCCTGTTGGATTCCGGTTCCCAATCGAACTTCATACGTTCAGATTTGTGTAAAAGGTTGAAGCTTCCAATTCGCAAAGTCAACGTTACTGTTTCTGGCTTAAGTAAAGCCACTTCTCAAATCAAGGCTAGGTGTGATATCAAGCTGCAAGCCCCTCACACTTCATACGGCATTGGCCTATCCTGTCTTGTTCTCGATGAGATTACGGGTGTTACCCCAAGTTTTCGCGTCCAGCGAAACAGCTTCAAGGTTCCTGATAACATCAAGTTATCAGATCTGTCCTACGACCAACCGGGCACCATCGACATTCTGATTGGTTCGCCCATTTTCTGGCAGCTCCTTTGTATTGGACAAATTGGTCTAGGCCCAAATCTTCCCATCCTCCAAAAGACTCGTTTTGGTTGGATTGTTTCTGGCCCTACACGCCCCCCTTCTGCGTACCCTGTACAGTGCAATCTTAGCACGATCGAGGATGCTTCTGATTCCATTGCTAGGTTTTGGCAACTCGAACATTACCCAGAGGAAAAGGTTCGCACAAATGAAGAGAACGCCTGTGAGGCACATTTCGTGCAAAATACTCAACGAGAAGCGAATGGTCGATTCGTTGTCTCTATCCCTCTCAAGGAACCTGTAGAGGTATTGGGTGATTCATTGCAAATCTCTCAGAAAAGATTCTTATCAGTAGAGAATATTTCAGATTCTGCAAGTAGTAAGGCTACCACGCGTAGCATCTTGCCTGAAATATCCCAGATTTCAGATTCTACAAGTAGTAAGGCTACCAATCGTAGCAGCTTGTCTGAAATTTCCAAGATAGTTGACCCGCTGGGTCTGTCAAGCCTTTGGTGGCACGGTCCCACCTGGCTAAGCGAAAGTGAGGCATCTTGGCCTACTTCCATGTTCAATATTTCAGATTCTACAAGTGGTAAGGCTACCAATCGTAGCAGCTTGTCTGAAATATCCCATATTTCAAATTCTACAAGTAGTAAGGCTACCAAGCGTAGCATCTTGTCTGAAAGATCGCAGATATTTGACCCGCTGGGTCTGTCAAGCCTTTGGTGGCACGGTCCCACCTGGTTAAGCGAAGGTGAGGCCTCTTGGCCTACTTCCAAACATGTTCGTGCTGAGCTTCCAGAATTCAAAAAAGAAGTTCAGAGTCTTCCTGTAACCTCTATTGAACCATTTCCGTTCAATCAGTATTCAAGCTTTGCTCGCTTACAACGAGTTATAGCTTATTGCTTTCGTTTTCATAACAATGCGCGAGCTCCTAAGGCTGATCGTCTTTCTGGTCCCCTCTCTACAGATGAACTGCAAGCATCTATTGTAAGGCTTGCCAGGTTCTCCCAACGCGAGTCATTTCCTGACGAACTTAAACTGTTGTCACAGAGCAAGCCTGTGAAACAATCTTCTGCTTTGATATCCCTGAATCCCTTTCTGGATTCCGAGGGACTGCTAAGAGTTGGTGGTAGGCTCCACAACTCTCAATTACCCTTTGACAAGAAGTTTCCTCTAGTGATTTCTGGCAAACATCCATTCGCCAAACTCCTAGTATCGCATGAGCATCTTCGGCTTCTCCATGCCGGACCTCAAATGCTGTTAGCTAATCTCAGAGAACGATATTGGATCACCTCTGGCAGAAATATCGTCAAGCAAGTGGTTCATCAATGCTTACGGTGTTTTAGATTCTCTCCTAAGTTAACTGAACCCATAATGGGAGACCTGCCAGCCTCTCGTACTCAATCATCGCCCCCATTTCATACGACTGGTATTGATTATGGTGGACCTTTCATGATAAAGGATCGCAAGGGACGTGGTTCTAAACTAGTAAAGTCCTACCTTTGTCTATTCGTTTGTTTCGTCACAAAGGCAGTGCACCTTGAATTGGTCGCTGATCTTTCTACTGAAACCTTCTTAATGGCTTTTCGCCGGTTTGTGGCTCGACGAGGCAAACCGCTCCATGTCTACTCAGACAACGGCACTAACTTTGTAGGCGCTAATTCCGAGTTAATCGAATTAGGCAATTTTCTCGCGGAACAAAACCCTTCTATTTCCGAATCAGTCGCGAACGACGGAGTAGCTTGGCATTTTATACCCGCGCACAGTCCCCACTTTGGCGGATTGTGGGAGGTCGGAATCAAGTCCTCCAAACATCACATACGTCGCGTTATAGGTAACGCTAGTCTAAATTATGATGAATTTAGCACTTTGTTGGCACAGGTGGAAGCGACCTTAAACTCCCGACCCCTGTCCCCTTTGTCCTCTGATCCAAACGACCTTCAGCCTTTGACTCCTGCTCATTTCCTGATTGGTCGTCCGTTGGTGTCACTGCCTGATCCCAACGTTACTGAGATAGTCGAGTCTCGGCTGTCTAAATACCAGAGAATACAACAACTTCACCAGAATGTGTGGAAGAGATGGAGTAAAGAGTACATCTCGGAACTCCAACAGCGCACCAAATGGCGCACGCATCTTTCGGACCTCCAGCCTGGTTCCATGGTCCTCATCAAGGATGACAATCTACCCCCTCTGAAGTGGAGGTTAGGCCGGGTCACCGAGCTGCACCCTGGCCTTGACGGCGTTACGCGTGTGGCGTCAGTGAACACTGTGTCAGGGATCGTGAAGCGATCCTTCGCCAAATTGTGCCCGCTACCTAGTGTTGTGAACTAGTGCGTTAGCGTTCAGCGCAGTTTTCGTAAAGCCCTTTGGCTCCCCATTGTTCGGGTTTTCTTGTACTAGATTAAGATCCATGTACTATTATGCTTTGTATATATGTGTGTTCATGTTACATGTTTTACTCTAGCTTTTACATGTCAACTCTGTACTGTTTTATTTGAAAGGTTACCCTTTCCAAGGCGGGCGGTATGTTAAGGACTTTATAAACTTTTGCCGCCTCTCTTGCATTCTGAAGTCATACTGTGCGCAGTAGACTGTCAAGCGGGCTTTGCCTCGCCGTTCACCTCACTTACGTTCCATCTGTCAACGTGGCAGCATGCGAACCGGTCCGCACTCCGAAAGCTAATTCTTTGTAAATGTTCAAATGTTTGTGTGTTAATTTATGGCAATAAATTACTTCTTTTGCTTTTCAACGTGTGTATAATTCAGTGAAACCTACAATTCATACAGTCCACAAATTCCAAGGCGAGCTGGCAATCAGGAATTTTCCAAATAACGGAAAACTGAGAAGGCTCCACAACAAGTAGGTTATATCAAATTCTTGTTAAATTTATTAGAGTAGCAAATGTTATAAGAGGCTGTTATATCTTTGTTGTTGTCTTTATATTATACATTGACATGTTTTTTATAAAATGGCGTATACTAATTTATTTGCAAATACTTGCAAAACGAACAGGCGCCAATTTTTACTTTTCAGGCGATATTATGAAAATAACAAATAAAAAGTTATTCGAAACGTTAAGAAATTGGTAGGTTTCTAAATATTTACCTCCAAATGCACATGATAAATATGGTTTCTTAGTTAATTATCAGCTAAAATTGGCGAAATGGACTTTACTCTAATTAAAATATTTTGTAACAAAATACTTCATATCATAATTTAGTGTATTGAAAGTTTTGTCACTTTTATTCTAAATCGGTGAAATTTTGGAGAGAAATATATCTCAAAATCAAATTCTGTAGATTACAAAATCCAGCATTCAAAATAAAATCCGCCAGATGCAACGGTTTTTTGTAAATAAGCATCTGTATACGGGCGAACGTAAAGATCCCACTGCGGTTTAAAATTTTTCAAATATCGGACCAAAGTCGAAAATCCAGTTGTGAAAAAGGTTGTGGAAAAAATGTGAAAATTATTTAAAATCATGTAAGAGTAACAATGGTAAAATAGAAAGTCAACAAAGCGGGTAGAATATCAGGAGACACATGAGATAATGCATTTTTAAATATAGATGCAAAAGGCGTCAAAGAAAAGTGAAATGTCTTACATATAGTGCAACGGACTAGACAGAAGAAAATTGAGTGGAACCAATGTATATCGACAATGACTCGTACTAGAATAATGAGAAAATCCACAACCACCACATTAAAATGTATAATGTAGGTTCGATTACCTACATAAACGAAAAAGAAGAAGAAAATAACTTTTTTGTTGCTTTTCCTACCATAATGTTTAAAATCTTTGCCGACGCTTGGTCATGATCTAATATATTGCCCAAATTTATCTTGTTTACACTGTCTTTTACCCAAATCTTGTCATGTGCGCCTTTTCCTTTAACTATGTTATCTGTTTTATATTCTCCATAGCTTTTTCAATTGTTGTTGTTATTCAAGTACTACTTCGAAAAGCGTTTCTTTAGTTTTACATCTTTATTTTACCATGCCGTTAGTTTTATGTCACTTTTGCGTTATACCGCCTATTTATTGCACACCCTTTCTACCGCTCACAAAATAAACAAATAGGACACACCCACAAAGAACTAAATTAACGTTTGGGGAAATAGTAAACAACGCAATTCACTTACCCTGCAAGAAAGTATAGTACATAGATATGCTAAAGTCATTAAATTGAGTATATTAACCACCAATTGATTTATTTCAGCGAAACCTACTATAGCTGGAGGATCTACTTTGTTAATATATTTGTCCACAAAGAAATAGAAAATATGCAATACTACTATTGTAGAATCAAAGCATATGTCAACTAAAAACAAACGAAAAAAGATACCGTTGGTGACCTTACATAAATCTCGAAATGCTTCTGAAAGACCTACAATAGACTGAATTGGGTTGTACAATGAACAATTTAGTTCCTTCTGATATATACCATCGTTTATTGCCATAAAATGGATGCCTATGGCATACAGCCATGTATATGCGCTGGTGATTATTGCTGTGTTATAGACATCTATTATAAAATATGTCCAAATCATCAAATATTGAGTTAAAGCTCTTGCGCACATAATATTTGATGTTACATAATATGGTACCATCCATAACACTTTAATCACTATCCAAGAAATTGTAAATTGTCTGATAGGATTACTACAGTCTATAGTTCCAGGCCACCATGCTTGATTACTAATATTAACAATGGTTCGATGAGCTCTAATCCATTCCTTTTCAAACAATTTTTGAACTAATACATACATTTGCAGTTTAACGATGAAAAGAATTGCATTGCCAACACCTGAAAATTACAGCACCAAGTCTATTTTTCACAAATCGTTAATCCAATATAGTGTATAAATAAAGGACAATATGGAAATACTGGACCATATAAATATACACAATTAAGCTCCAAGTTGTACTTTTGATGCATCTCGTCTGCATCCGACTGTCTGTGTGTCGTTTTAGAAGAAAGGGGGCGGCTCCGAACCATTTTTGTAATGCGTACAAAGGAAAATCTGATATAGGAATATCTTCAAAACACTCTAACTGAGGTTTAAATACCAACTGCCCCATTTTATTGTTTAAATACTAAGAATTTATGTATATTCTGACCGTACAACTAGGTTTCTCTCTGCGTCTAAGCAAAATAAAAATAGATCAACAAGTCTATAGTACTTGAAGTAATATTTTATTTGGTTAATTTGATTAGGTAGAATATTAATCATACTTCTTTATTGAGTGTCGATAATGTGTGGTGTAGTCATTAAGTGTGAGTGATTAATCAACAATACGCTTTGTTATGCAGGGCAGCTGGTTTAAAATTTCTTATTTTTTAGTATCTCAGCGCTTAGCAAGAAAATCAAAATTTACTAGAAACCACTGACAGGCGATAACGATATCCGCCCAAGAAGATCAACATCAACGGCTGCTAAATCGAATAGTGCTTTCAAACCCAATTATTTATAATATATAATATAGATAACGCGTTTCTGCGATACAGAGGAATACAAAAGTCAATAACAGAAAGTGCTAAATTCCTTGCATATCTAAAGAGCGAGACAATGCTGTATGCATCTTTATTACTTGTTAATTTCCATTTAGATTAGGTAGTAGAAACATCCGGAATTATTTTTACGACTTTCTATTGTTTAGAAAAAACTGACGACGCGGAGTAAGATTCCCAATAAAACTCCTTAGAATACGATATTACAAAGGCTTGATAATCGTAGAGAGCAGAGAGTAACTGCCTAGAATATTGATAACTATATAAAAACAGTGATGTCATTTGTTACACCAATTTTAGCAAATCAGTTAGATAGTTATTAAGGGAAGTGTAAAACAACGAAAATGTCAGATATCAAAGTCGTAACATAATTTATTTGCAAACAAGTAGCTCACATGTAAATGCCGGGGAGGCGCCATGGGCATCAACGGGTACCTAACTAATTCACCACTGAGTATAGGCAATATTGAGAAACCAATAAGGTCTTCAGCTTCAATAACCTATTACCTCAGGCTCCGTTGAACCACAACGCAAACAATCTGAAAGAAGAATACACATAAAATAGGACAACTGCTGTTAGTGTTGAGACTTACTTACAAATTAGATTAGAAATGTGGTAGACATATGTTGCAATTTGTACGGCGCTATCTCCGCCACAAGAGCCACCTGGTCGCGATGCGACACGACGACATGTAAGTTCCATAAGGGGTTGCATAGATCCAAATAGTCGCAGCAAGATGTAATAGTTGACACCAAGTGTTGTAGGTGGGGGATCAACGCGCGGGCCTTTGCACACCCCTTTTGCACCACCTAATTTCTCCTGTATAAGCAACGTGGGAAGAGGCACGAACCAGTATAAGACAGCAAAGTCCAGCCAATGACGTTCACTTACTTAACTCGTTGATTTCAAACTCGAATAAAAAATCTGAGCTGCAGCCTGGAGCTACCTTGGTCCCTGGTGTGTCCAAGCGCTTTATCAATCGCTTTCAAACTACAGGGCTTACGATAAATAAATAAATAAATACTTAATATTGACAGGCGAGGAATTATCAATTCATGAACCGAGAAGGCCATTATCCAGTAACAAGCACCTGGAAGCGATTGCGTTATTATTTCATTCTGCGAATCGCATTAATTCTTTCCATTCAGCGCTTTTCCCCAAAACGTTCAACTGCCTGATGACCTTTACCTGACCTGAAATATCCCTACCTGATTGACTTGGTGAAACTGCTTTAGAAACTGTTCAAACTAATGTTTGATCATTTGACAAAACAATTTAGTGGAATTAAGTGAAATTATGCGAACACGAAAGTACTTTCAATTAGAATATATAAAGTAGTTCACGACATATGCCAGTTAAACTATTTGTATACAAAACTTTGCATTAGCGTCAATTTACTGGGTCAAGTTAGAATACTATAAGGAAGCTTTATGCAAACCGCTACAGTATAATGCTATTGCTGGGTCAGATTTCACACACATTATGTACCGGCGAGATATTATTATGCAAACGTCGTGTTTTTGGGCTTATGCCAATAATAGGTTATGAGTTCAAAAACAGCAAACACGACACACATTCAATTATATATGAGGACTTGTATTTGTTAAATAATTCAATATACTTCTAAACGCTGAGGTGTATTCATTAGTGACGAAGACACAGGCTAAAATTGTCTTTAAAAATGTGGTTAGGCCTGGCCACTCTAGTCACATCTTTTGCAACCAAGAAACTTCATCTGCTTTGACAAAAACAACCTGGTTCTAGAATATTATACAATTTATGTTCCGCGGTGCGAACTGAACGAGTGCAAGGAGTAATTCCCGGAACTACATAAATCGAAGGCTTGCATAAATTCAAAGAGCATCGCGGACATTTGTCCTTCGAGCCTTCAACTCCCCGATCGCAAGGAAGCTGGACTAATTGGAGGAAACATACACTGGTGCATCGATCAAGAGTCCTGGAACAGGCAGAACGAATCCAAACTTTGGGAAATTTGGGCAACTGGACCGGATCTGCCATTTCCATAATTGTGGTAGACTCACAGCGAGATTGGTATTTACTTTTCTGTGAACAGATCCGGGAGAAGAACGAATTGAGCCGTCGCCAAGGAAAAGCATCCTCCGACTCAGTACCAGAGGATTCCCGCCACAGAAGCGAGAATAATTTTTAACAGCATACATCCTGCTAAGGAATTGATTATTGGAATCGGAAAAGTGGAAAAAGGTAAAATACTACTTAACTAGACCAGATTAGTTCCAACGCCAGTAAAGAAGGTGCGACGACATGGAACCAATAGTAAAGGAACAAAAGCAGCTGGCAGACAGAATGAGCCAGTTGCTCACAAATATGAATAAGGATTCCGGAAACAGGAAAAATTTACTGTACCTAGCCAAGCGAGAAGATGAATTGGAAGGATTCTGGAAGGCATTCGACAATGGTGACATGGAACTGCAGAAGCGACTTCCAGCAGATCACGATTACATTCAAAGACTTTCTACAACCAGGTAAAGGAAAGGTATCAAGTGATAGCAAATTAAATTCAGCCAGCGAGGAGAATATGGCCTAGAAACCGAGAAAATGAAAAACCCCGTCGAACAAGAGGGCAGACTTAAAAAACAAGAAATTAAAATGCAGTTATTTAGCGAGGTACTTGACGATGCAATTTTAGCATTGGAACAAGCCCAAACAAAAATGTTCTGTGAGTATAAAACTAACAAAATATCCGACCAATAGGCAACATCACGAGCCTGCATAAGGAAATTGTAACGAATAATGGCAAAGGGCTGCCCTTACCTGTTGGAGAACGTTGTACTGAGTATTTTTCCAGCTGCTAAATATTAGCCTAGGTTCACTAACTTGTCGTGAGGATCGGGGATCCAGCAAAGCTGAAAGATATACTAAGGGAATGAGCGCCAGGAATTTTTATAAAATGAATTTTTACATTTACGCCAAACTTCACATGTATGCAGCCTTTTTAAAAAATCTCCTGTTAGATACCCACAAGAGGTGGCTTTTAAGACAATATATCACCGTTAAATGCGTTGTACAGAATTAGAATGCTTCTTGTTGAAAAAATCTCGATACAGATGACAATAGTTTAAGAAATAGCGAATACGATAATGAAGAAATTGTAATGGGCAGTACTTTAAAACGAGCCGATACTAAGCACATCCGAAATAACGTTTTACCAACAGAGGTCAATGTAGATTCTAAAGATAATATGAGCACACCGTCTGTCGTATTTGCACTCAAATCCTAACCTGTAACAACGGTTTGATATAATTGGCTGGATTTTTGGCCACACAGTATAAACAGGGCTCCTCACACCAAGGAGTCTCTACACATGTTACAAGATGAAATAATAAAGAAGCCGACCTGCGATTAATTAATAAAATTGATCGATGGTAGTAAAAATCGCAGATCAACCGCCCTACAGTTTATACACCACGGCAGCTCTGAAAACTCTTTACTTACCGCGATGGCCCTAACAAACTTAAATTTAGGTGGCCTTAGGTCGTAGGTTCAAATCATCAGGTGTGTGCCTTGGAATGTCTTCAAAAAAGGAAAGGAAATGGGCGCCAGAAAGATTTTAAATAATAAGAGGAAATAAACTGCAAGTGACTAGCGTTTAATTAATAAGTAATAAAAAAGTCTTGTAGTGTCACTAGTAAATAAGAATAATTAAAATGCAAATAATGTTATAACAAAGTTGTGTACGTTAACTGAAGGTTGCGACACGCATAAAATCAAAAAACCCCTTTCGGGTTATTTTAATAACTTTACCAACAAATCATTCGTGGAATAAGCTTATCACAGTCATTTAATAAATCCTTCTGTTTAGGCTATTGAAAATAAAAAAAGCGTGACTGTACCTTTTACAGAGGGTCAATACACATCAAAATTGCAGCTTTAAATACTGAGCATAATTAACTATAAGCATAAAAATTCAAATGTAAAAAGCAAGAGCATGTATGAAATTGAACATTACATGTTAATAATGGCAAAACGTAGGGGTAGCTACACCCGTCGGTTCAAAATAAGCTGGTCGTGAACTGCTACCATAATGGACGAAATCGCCGTGAATTCAAATTATAGCAAAGGCACCCTCGAACGGCAGCAACTAAGCAGAGCGCCAGCAGGTGTCGAAAATGCGATAAGGCTAGCGGCTTGGCCTCCGAGAAAAACTCGTGGTTGAAACTGGTAATAAAGAGCTAAGAAGAAATGTAATTACTATGCGAATAACAAAACAGAAAAGCGCCATCATACCTAATCATAATCAGCCCTTAGGAAACATACACTGTTCATTAGATTAATTGAGCGCACGTAATTTGACTTGAACAAACATAATTTAACCACGCCGGTGACGGCGGGCCAAAAATAGCAAGTGCGAGGTACGAACAATTCGTGCCCAAAAGAAGACTCGCACTCCGATAAGAGATAGCGCGGATCAGAAAGGGCATCGCGCAAACGAAAGGAACTCGATACAGGTACAAAATAAGCTGCTTTGGAAAATTGAAGAATTTGAAATGCAAAGGATTTATAATTCAACTAAAAATATACAGGTTAAGCCTGACATAATTGAATAACTGGCGAAACAATTAAGCGGAGCCAAAAAATTGTTTCAAAGACAAATAGTAAATATTCATTCATACAGTCTATCATTATGGGTTCAAAGTATGCTATTTTCGTCAAAGCTATGTGTAAAATATTACTTCTACTTAACTAATTATTTTCGAGCTAAAGCACAAATACACATAATTAATTTTTTTAAGGTGCTCACCCTATACAGGTTGGTGGAGGAAAATGCGAACATGCGTTAGACAGAAATAGACATATACGATTTAAAATCTAGTCTCCTAAGATTCAGTGTTTTATGAAAACAAAACACCATTCTGCGGATGCTAGATGTTAATCGCATATAGGTCTATTTCTGTCTAACGCACACAAACCCTATGAACTTTATTCCAGCACTGCCTATCTTCGTATTTTCTGCCAACAATCTGTGTACCGGGTGACCACGAAAGTTGTTACCCCCTAGTTTTTCCCATGGTTTTCAAAATAAAAATTTCAAACTTTTAGAGTAAAATGCACTTATAGGGTGACATTTTAAAATCACTTCCGGTTCAACCGGAACTGGTAGGAACTTTTTGCTTTAAATAGAAACCTATCATTTTGATTTAATATTTGAAATGTGCAAAAAATTACCTTTTCAATGACGTATCACACATCATTTGTTTCAAAAATCTGGTGTGATACACGCACACAACTTCCTTTTACAGTGATCTTATAATTAGCCAAAACTTTGATTTTAAATTTTTAAGCATTTGTCAAACATTTAAAAAATTACAAATTTTACAAAAACGCTACAAAATAGAGTGTTAGTTCAAGAGACAAATTTTTTCGACAATTTTAAGCTGAAACCCGGCCTGTGTAAATTTTTAAAATTTGCTCGATTTTCGGGCATTCTCTATCTTACTTCGCCTCACGAAGCATGGTAGCTTTACTTTGAATTTTTCTAAATATGTTTGAAATATTTTTTAAATAGTTTGTTAAGATTTTCCCGTAAGTTTTGCCTTTAGATTATGTTATTTTTACTAATTATATTGTTTTTTAGCATGTAATTTGCGCTTTCACGACCGATTAGGTCTTTAATTTTCCATGTGACTTGGCACATATGGTTTAACACATGCTCCTCCTCAAGGTTTAAATTTCTGATTTAATTATGCTTTTACCTAACTTTTAACTACTGTTTTAACATAAGTTCTCGCCTTTTTAACGGTTCGATTTTACTAATTTGTAATATTAATTGTAGTTAGCCTGATGATGACTTTTTAGTCAAACATGTCGCTGCTGTATTAACCTAGCTTTCATTAAATGTGATACTCGTACATAGAGAAGGTTTGGTGTTTTTAATATCTCTCCTGTGATATACAACCCCATTTCGAGGTACCTATAGATCCTTTTGTTCAAGACTTCCTTTATTGTAAAAGGAACTAAAAATGGCCTCTTGAGTTACCTTCTAACAAATCTCAAAGATGGCCGTAAATTCGTTACAGCAACATAACTGTTAAATGGTAGGCCATGGAAACGTTAGAATAGTTGGTGTTAGGTTGTACCACCCTAAAAGTTTGAAATTTTTATTTTGAAAACCATGGGAAAAACTAGGAGGGTAACAACTTTCGTGGTCACCCGGTATATTTGATCGAAAGTATATTCGGTTTCGAGCTAGATAGACATCTAATCGGCATGCAAAATATCGTCTTCCTCTAACAAATAGTTTTTGAGCTATACCGCTACCAGCAAAACGAACAGACGGTCTGACGGCTAGACAGACAGAATTAAGAAAACATGTTTTTAGTCATCTAGGGACCTTGGAATATGTGAAGAGCTGTTGGAAGGTGACTTTTCACTATTATAATACCTCCCTTTCCTTCGACGAGAGAGGTAATATAGAACCAAGGTGGATTAAATAATGAGGAGTGGTAACTAAATTAGAAATATGTGTATATAAAAATTTACAGAAAAAGCAACACACACTACCATCAATATAAACGAATATAACGAATGGGAGGATTTAAGCAAAGCTATCATTAAGGCAATCAATGAAGTCCTCATAGCCCGTTTTCGTTTACTGGATTCGCCTCAGTATATTCTTATTACAAATGTTCAACTGACGTTCTTCATTTTTGTTCAATGTGAATATGTGACGTATGCACCTGTACAAATAAAATTTACGTATATATGTGCTAGAATTTGACTGCCGCCAAGTTAAGTCACAATTAACGCCTGGGTTTCGATACCGGCAACGGCTTTGGGATATGCAAGTTCTCGTGTGACTAAGCACAGCGCATCTCTAACTGAATGCCTCCAGAACTTGAATGCTATAACAGGAAGACAATCGGCTTATTTAAGACACTTGAGTCCCGAGACCAGTAGAGTTCAGCTCCACCTGGGGGAGCCAACAGCCTTAAGTTTTAACAAATCCGCCTGCAACGAGGAGCGTCATTCTAGTCGGGCCTAAAGCCGCCGTTGGATTCTGCCATGCAGGCTTCCGCCAAAACCGAACCCCGAAGAAGGATCTTCCTCTAGCGAAACGGGTCCGCCGAACTGACTCGACACAAGTCGTCGCCAGTCCGAAGCACCTGAGCTCAAAGCGCAGCCAGAAGAAGCCTTTCAGAGCCCCAAGTACCTTCCTAAACGCTAGTCCAGAAAATTGCCCTACAGGTCGCCGACTTTAACGTCGAAGTATTACGCAAAACGAGCTCTTAGCGTATTGTCCAATTCGCCGTTTTTTATACCAGAAAACACCCCCAAAACCCCTTTCGAAGCCGTCCTCGGTACCGAAAAACATTCTTAAAAATCAGCCATTAAATCGATTCTATTCCGCCGCTTTCGATATCAGAATGTATCCCACCCTCCCCTTTATCTCACCGACTGAGGGCCTCCAAACTACGTAGTTAAAAAGAAACTTTCAGGGCACCGAAGGGCTGCCCAATAAGCGAATTCCAAGCCTAACTACCAAGATAACTAACTAAATGGCCAACTTATGTGGGCAACAACCTCCTCCAGGCCATCAGCAAAAACATGCGATGTTTACAGAGAAAATTACAGTCCCTGCACCGAATCAGAAACCAACAGCCAGTTTACAGCCAGCGTACCGGGCACTGCACCCCCGACATTAATAAATAACCATATAGTGGTTATTACTCTAAATAACTACACGTGCACTCTCTAATAGTAAACAAACAGCTCGCGCTGCCATTTCACATTTTTCTTTCAGATCCAGTCACAACGAAGGGCAACGCCGTTACCGAAGCCTCTCGACGTAAGAACCTTCTTAGCTTGCCTGCCGCACGGGTTGCAGATCTTTTAGGTGTTTGGCCGGCATCTCTTAACTTAAATTCGTTTTATTTAGGTCCGGTTCTACAATCCAAGGATAAAGTTATCTGGGGAATAAATACTCTAGAAACGATTGTTGTAACAATGGAAACTATGCCAATTATACCTCAGATAGCTTATTCTAGGTATATACTTGCATTGTAGAACCGGCCCTTAATTGACTGGATACATATGATTTATGTATGTATTATCGACAACCTAATTTTATCTTGCGGTGTAGATGCTGGTGCTTTATGCGTTTGCATCCGGCGGTACAATGCTCAACTTGCCCCGGATTCGGGATGCAAAGTTGAAGGGCGCCCTTTCTGGTTGCGCAGCAACCATTGTGTAAAGTGTGTGTCATGGTGATGTGTTGACCTTGTTATTCTATCTCTTAGGTCTGTGGTTCTTAGTAGAGCACAGTTAATTTGGTGCCTAACTGTGAATGGTCTCACCGAGCCCGATTCCATTCGCCAAGGCTGAGGAAAAATTCCGGCCCCCTCGGGATTCGAACCGAGGACTTGCTTAATGCAAGCCTAGCGCCTACCCAACTGCGCTACGCGGCTTCTTCTACATATGATTTATACTTAAGTTTATTTATAAAATTGACACGTACTGTTAAGAGCAATATACATAATATTTCTAAAGTGTTCTCATTCTAATCACACAAAACAATCTACAAACTCTTAGCTTCTTACCTACCCCAAATGCACTTATCTGCGAATATCTTATTTTTAAGAAACAGCCAGCATTATAAATGCTTTTGAACCGCACGACTACTTTTCAGAAATTTCATTTTTAGTTTTTTCAAAAGCTTGCCCATATTCTCACAGCGGCTTTATGGTTTGTGCTAGTTCTGATACGAACCGCGCATAATAGCTTACGCTAATGCTCTTACCTGCGTAGCATTCCTGGATGGGACAATGGAGTGACAATAATAAAGACTACCGATCTTATAAAACACAATTGCAAGGTACTCAATATTCTACAATTTAGCTTTGCTAAAGCAAAACAATATCAATGACAAAAATAGTAGAACGTTTACCAAGTATAGAAAAGTGGTAGTCTTCTAGCGTGTGTAAAAGTTTAATGCGCCTGTATAGCCAGTGAATTAAATTTAGAGAAGCTTGAAAATGCACTTTTTTAAGCCTTCATCATGCTATTTTTTAGTTTATTACTTAATGGGAAAGAAATTGGAAACTACCGAATTTTTGTTAATTTTGTAAAAGTGGAATACAGATTTAGAAGTGTTTCTAGGATAAAAATTGTTACAAGTGGAAAAATGTTTCTTACATAGGGTACGCAAAAAACACTTTAAGTATTTATTTCACACCAACTTACATCAGTTCAACATCACATTATGGAATTTAGTATTAATATCGATAACTTAAGCATTCTCTAATAACGGCTTTGATCTAGTGAGACTAATTACGTGCTCAGCCTCTATCAAATTGAACAAGTATGACTAAATATGTAGAAATTGCACTCATCATCTAAAAAGAAAATATCAATGAAATTTTAGTTGCAACAACTGAAAAACAAACGGTGTATATCAAAGTAAAATCGATCGTGAAGAATCCCCCTGCTGTAACTTTTAAGTCGTAGTGCAAAAGTTGTAATGAAAGGGCGTTAATCTACAAATTAAAGGAGTTAATTGCAGATTATCTAATAATAATTGACTATACCTCTTTTCTTAGAACCCTGTTCTGGATGTTTAAAGTAACTTTTATGAGTACTTTTTTAACTGAATTTGCCTGAAACACAAAGACATTATTTATTCATAGTCTAGTCTGTTGTAGTCATAGCGAAAGCCAAAGTGTTAGAATAAAGATGAAGCACATAAAGCGTGGCTTGTTAAAATTGCACATAAAAAATTATATTAAATATGTATGAAGAAGGGGCCGATCTAATTGAAAAACGAAGCTGATGATAACGTACGAAAAAATACACTAGATGGACACTCTCCGAAAACAATAGCTAATGTCAAACTATGGAAGAAACAAGAAGAAAATGTAATAGAGGATTGTAGTGTACGTATCTATACGCTAGAAAGTTGACGTGGTTGGATTTATAGATAAGTAAAATGGAAAAACTAGTACAAACGAATATTAAGTACAAAAAATTACAAACAAAAATTGACTATTAAGTGGTTTAAAGGAAGAATAATACATATAGCTAATGTAATAAATTATAGTAAAAACAGTCAAGTATCGTGAAAATAAGCAGTAATAGTAAACATTCTAAAAAAAAGGAATAGAGGATCTGGTTATAATACTAAAGATTCTCCTTAATAGTTGTTTTGGCGAAGTACAAGTTTGTAGTGATAGAAAACATGTTATAATAATTTTGTTATTTTAAACTGAAACGAAAAGTTAAGCTACACTTTAAGGGGAAAAGATGTAGAGCGACACCTAAATCGCAGAGTGTTTAATGTGTGAATGTTACCAGTCTTCATCTATGGAGTGCAAAAGTGAATGTTTGAAAAAGGGAATGTGAATAACTTAAATAAACCTCAGAAAGACATGGAACGATCCATCTTAAGACATCTCTTACTTATCATATAACATACGAATTCATAGGGCATCGAAAGCAAGTTTATGACATAATACAAACAAATGCGTCAGAAATGGAAATGGGTAAGATAGAATCACAGATATATCAATAGCAGATGAAACCTTGTAATAATGAATGCCGACAGCGGTATAGAAGAGGCGACAGGGAAGATCACAAATACATTGAATTCATGATGTAAAAGAAACATCTGTAGTGCAACTGCAAGAAAAGATGTAACAATTTATCATGAAGAACTTTAAATCACTAGAGTTTCAATACCCATTTTGGAAAGTTATTGTTCATTTAAATAGCTATTTATGTTTTCATCTAAGGACAATTTGAAATGTTCTCTGCTAAATCAAATAGTTATGAAGAATATTAAAATAGCGCTGGTGGAAAACAATAGCTGATGTTAAAATATTGAATGCATCAAAGATAATTGTTGTACAAAAAAGATAGAGTTGAATAATCCACATACTAGAAAATCAAATATGGAAATTATTAAGTTATATAGCACCGAGTAAATATGCTATGATGATTTAAATGTTGAAGGAATTACGATACAAACTGGTGAGAATTGTAAAGAGTCTCATTAATCAGTGTGCTACACAAGCACAGGTTTCTGGCAAAAGACTGAAGCTATACTGATTTCGATATTTGAAAAAGGAGTGAAAGAGTAAGCTACATTTTAACGAACAGGAATATAGAGCAAACGTAGGTATGAGAGTGTTTAGCATGTGCATTTTACCAGTTCTCAATTATAGAGTGCAAGCTTGAATGTTTTCGAAACGGAATGTGAATAACTTAGTTCAAGCTCAGAGTGACATTGAAAGATCAATTTTGAGAAACCTCTGAGATACGTATCATATAACAAATAAATCACAACAACTAAGGAATCGAAGTCAAGTTTCTGACATCATAGGAGCAATTGCTTCAGAAGTGGAGATGAATAGGATATAATGAGACTAATACTGATAGCGGATGAAATATCAGTAATAAATACAGTAATAAATGCAGACAGCGGTATGGAAGAGGAAGATCACAAATGCGTTGAATCCATGATATGAAAAGAACGTCTGGGTTATATTGGGTGAGAGCAATGAGAAGCAGAGATGAATGGAAAATATTGGAGAAGGCATGTTTCAGTATTGGATAACAAGATGCTAAAATAAAAAAGAAGAAAAATGAAGACAATTAGTAGAATCTGACGTACCGCAACGCTTAAGATGAAAAGTGAATAAAAAACACAAGTAACAGTATACTTACCATTTGTGAAAGCCACTTACATGTTTGCTCAAAAATCCACACGATACAATCAGTGTCATAGCTTGGAATGTATAGAAGACTAACTGGCTCGAAATAACATAGAGATCTTTCGTTTCGATGTCTAAATAAAGATAACTTTGTAATTGAAATAATATTGTTACAATCATGTAGAAATTTACACCCATTCCAAACAAAATAGGTAAGGTGTCAATTTTAGCTATGCCAGTCACAATATCATTCCAGATGTGATACAGTTCCCCAATTCTTCTTACAAATAGTACTTCGCCATTTGTATTATTTGAAAATCCAGGAAGATCCGAAGATGAATACTTCAATAAAAATATACTTAATGCGTGAAATCGACGTTGTAACGATATAATGTGACTGCAGAATATCATTTTTATAGTCCATCCATAACATGTAATAATCCCGTAAGCTGATATTCCAATAACTTCATTAATATTAGTACAGCGTAGCCACACTAGAAAGAAACACACTGTGGTGATCATTAACAGCCCCAAAATAATAATTGCAGTAGTAATCCCTGAGATATTTTTACTGTTCCGATGTAAAGGTAATTGTTTAAGAATGGTATCGCATTGTATAATTTTCGTCCATATTTTGATGAACTCTGGGGAAAATAATTCATTGCATACAATTAGCAGCAAAAAATAAACTCTAGAAGTTACTAGTTCGTATATGACTAAATATTGCGCGATTCCGTGAAGATTTTTAAAATCTCCGATCCAATCGTTAATAACCAATACGCAAAATACTAGTATTTGTAATACAAAGAATAGCAACTTGTAAAGACTTGTTTTTTTTAGGGGTATAGGATGTCTGTCATCTGCAGGACCTTTGACTGTAAAAGACGCCAATCCTACGATCTTAGATAAGAACAGAGATGAATATACTTCGTTGTAAAAGTCCGTCATTGTTTACTTTGATTTTCAAAATCTGCTCAATGTGCGTGCCTTAAAACAAACGTCTTACAGGCATACGGTGTATCGATATACAACAAGGAATTAAGTGCTAAACACCACTTGCGTGCATGCTTTTCACCTTGCCTAACAAATTATGGCTAAATCGAAAGTAGCTTTTTTAGTGACAACAAATTTATGCCATTATTTCGATGAGCAATAAACGGAAATAGTGTTATTTCCATCTACTTATATTAATTATACAAAACATTTTCATTTTCCTGTATATTTGACTTATACTGAATTAAATTATAGCGAAAGTGTTACGAGTAGGACTACATCTAGTTCATATGCTTTTACCTATTAGATTCCATATAAGGCAACTGAAAATATTGTCAGAAGTCTTCCAATTATTGCACTTTAAGAAGAAATTTAGATTGAGAGGATCAGGTCAATACGTTTGATAATAACTGAAAGGTTAGAAACTTGTCGAGGGAAAGTTTCAGGTTGTTAGGGTTGAAATGTTGTGTGAGCAATAAGGCCAATCCTCTTTTAATAGTATTTGTAGCCTATGCTAACTCATTCACCAAAATGAACAAAGTGGATCCTAAAAACGTATTTCATGATATGCAACCAATATTTAATTTACGCTATTTTGTGGGTTTTCCTAATTCAGCGTGACACACTGAACTGGTTTATAGGCACTGCCTACATATAAATATATTTAAAATTACAAATAGAGTAAAGATATTGCAACTCGATCTAAAATCATTGATGAATAGATGTGACGTTTACATAGAGGTAGGCCGCAACCATTACAAATTGGAAAGTAAACCCCAAATTATGTATGGTCTAACGTAGCTTTAACAAAATCTATTATTCTGTAGAAATAAAAAAATAATGTAGGTATTCGGGTAACAGGTATAAGGATGTAAAAAAAATATGCTATGGTAAACAATTACTCTGTTTTCTTCATCATTTGCGGCTTATATTGCGAATTTGATAACTAACTCGCTCAGCTTAAATGTTTCCTCAATTTACTAAAATTATTTCATGCTTAACCTCTATGATTTTATTTGCATTATAATCAGTTTTTTTTTCGAATTGTTCAGTTTTCCAGTTGCGTCCATTTTGTACCTGTATCCGAATAATCAAAATTTCCGCTCGTTATCTTTGGAGCGCAGCCTTAGTCTTATCTCTTTTTTCTTCGGCGACTCGAACTAGCAACACGCTAATTCCGAAAGACCCAGCTTGTGCTTAATTAAAGTTACGAGCATTTTGTTTCGAGAGCTGACAATAAATCAGATATGATGGACCTTCTATTTTTGTTATTCCTATATTAATTGGCCGCTCTTAGCTCTTTTATTGCAGTGATTGGTGGCAGGCAGTTTTTGTCCCAACAAATACTTTCCGAGCTAATATCTCGCCACATTTTGCCTTGCTTCGGCGGCGGGCAGTAAATTCGAGCCTTCCTCCACTTCTGTCAGCCTCTCAATAATCGACAGCTTCAAGTGCAAATATCTTGCCTAATTTTGGAAAAACCCAGAATCATATGGCGACTCACGGCCGGCTTTATCTTCGGGATATTGCGGGCAATAGGAGGTTAGTGTGGTGTATATGACGGGTTATGTACCATTAAAACCGAATACATGCCTTGTATGCAGGATATTAAATTTATTGTAATTACGATATCTCGTCCAATATCCGGGTTTAAATAATTTTTGTATTTATAATTCCAGCATTTTTTATTAGTGTAATCTCTGCTTTGTTGTAAAAGGCGCACTCAGGTTTCATGCAATCGGTGACCTGTAATTAAGGTTTTTTTTATTGACAGCGATGTGCACCACTCTAGATTTAATTGACGATTTTAATTGATTAAAAACCCACAAAAGGGGTTCTTTCGAGTAAGGCGTGTGCAAACCTTTCTTAAAGTTTTGCTGCATAATACTGTAAATTTAAAATATTTTACAAACCCGTTACATTATCTTTGTTGATCACCAAATCTTAAACCTTTAATAAACCCTATCGGAAGACAGACAGTTGATAAAGTACTAAATAAACGTATGTGATTAAGTGCAATTAAAATCAGAGCAAAGTGCTACGTGAACAATTTCAAGGAAAAAGACATTTTAGTAGTTATGCAAGAACATTTTATAAATACTATATCCCATAAATAAACATGTAAATCAATTCTTTTTTCTTTTAAACATATGTAAATCATTATTGCAAGGAAACGAGAATGTTAACTGTTTTTAACAAAGAAAGATCAAATAGAAGCTTGTAACAGTTAAACCGTGTGTTAGTGGAGCTCCTAGTTTGTTTGAAATTAATAATAAAGAAAATTATTTGTGGAACCAAATTTGCGTTTATTATAGTTACCTGGGTGTAGTGCATCTTTGTGGCTAAAGTTTAAAGTGATAGCAGTGCCCAGTAAAGAATAATAGCCAGCTGCAAGAATCGTCCACGTGCGGCCAACTTTGGGGCCCCTTTTCCGAGTAGCAGGGACGACGAACAGCCTTGTGTGCTACAGTTGGAGTTGTTCGTCAGGAGTGCCTCGGTGAAGAAATTAGAAGGAGGAAGCCGTTACCAAGCGTGTAATTGCCGTGTCGTCAGTTCATAGTGCGAGCTGCATCGGAAAACCACCACGAAAAGGTAAATTTCATAGAAAGCAGGTGGAGCATTCCCTTAGAATTTGGGGTACTTTAAGTTTGGACATTTCCCGAGGGGCTGAACGTAATTCCAGCGGTCCAGATCCGTCCAGATTCGAGTAATCGAGGTAGCGTTCTTTTGATTTGCGGTTTGAAGTCGTTTTTGCAGTTTTTCTGGAAATAAGACAATTAAACATCAAAGCGTCTGTTTACGTCATCTGAAACAAAACAGGTTAGCCGGAAACCACGTCACATATTTAGCAACGTTTACCTGCTGTGGTGTTGCATTTTTTCGATGTTTTTGTAATTCGATTTACGCTGAATTTCACGAACAAAGCATTCTGTGTATACTAAATCTTAAGGTTAGAGACCTGTCAAATACAGTCACGCATCTGCCATACTGGTTAATTTAGCATACAGCAAAGCAATTGTAATAATACAACGTCAATGAACCTACCCTGATTGCAAATAACTAAAATACAGAGAGCAATAAACCATTTATTGAAGTAATAATTTTTACATCTTTTTATTAGCTCTGAGTTTGACATAAAAATTCAAATGTTAAAACTATTTAATTTATTAAATTGTGGCGATTAGCCCTGATTAATTATATTTGGCCTTTTATTAAAGGAGGCGTAATTCACTATATGTACAACGACTCGGCCATAAGATAAGAAGTAAGCTGTAGCAGGAAATAATTCGATTAACAAAGCATGGGAAAAGTTACAAACAAATATAAGCGAAACAGCATTAGAAGTTTGTGGAATTAGAATATCCATTCAGTTTCTTTAAGTATTACTGTAATTACTGTTTAGAATGAAACTCAATTTTGAATTGGTAATACTGAATGCTTACATAATTAATATCCGTCACTAGGCTATACACAATAGTATATTATTATACTAGTTTAATAAGAGGGTCTATTGTAGCACGAGTGAATTTGGGCCACGACGAGCGTAGCGAGAATATCACAACGAGCCATGGAAAGATTAGTGCTGGGCGTAGGCTTACGGGACAGAATACTAAATATAGAAATACCACGTAGATCAGCGGTCACAGATGTTTTAGAAAGGATTGCACACTTGAAATAGCAATGGGCGGGATATATGGCGCGGCAAGGCGTAGACAGGTGGACAACTAGAATTATGCAATGTAGATCACGACAAACAAAAAGATGTGTCGCTAGAGTAGGGTTGGAGTAGCTCAGGACCGATATGAATGGAAAGTTATTGGAGAGGCCTATGTCCGGGAGTGGACGACTCTAGGCTAAAGAAGAAGAAGAAGAACTGGTAAATGAACTTTGCCCCAACCATAGCTTCTTTCCTTTCGCATGATGCAGCACTTTCTCTCATATTATTCAGCAAATTCGCATTTAAAAACGACTCCTTCTAATTCAAATAGATTTCGCCACACACAATTGAAACTTTTAGCGGCTTTGACATAAACATCACTAGTTATAGTAATTTAATTGGTATCACATTCAATTTCAGTGCATACCAATATTTAATATAGAAAAAATTGAATTTTTACCTTTCCAGGTACCACGTTGTGGTTATAACAGGCAACGGGCCTATAATAAGAGAAAGAAAAAGAAGAAGACCTTTCCAGGACAATTTCTATGGACTGGTGTCATCAAACCTTTAAAAATTACAGAAAGATTAAATAATCGGGATTGCTTTACAACACTGCGACCGCGGAATTGTCTCGTGAAATAGCAATTTTTTCCCAGGTAGTTACTAGGCAGAATGGGGGGGGGGTAAACTAGTCGTAGGATTAATAGTTTAACTTAGGTAGTTTTAAATATTGTAAAAACAACCAATATTATTGTAATTTTAATAAATGTTGTCAAAACAAACTACGATTTTTACTAGCAATTCTCTCTGAAGCACACGTAACTCAACTATAGGATGACTTAAAATAAAAACACAGCGATATCAAAAATCGAGAGTTTTATCAAATCGCTTAAAGGCGACAATTATTAAAACACGAACCAGGCGCCCAGTGTCTATTGGACACTTAACTGGTGTGTTTCAGCGTTAATCAGTAGTTTTCTAGTTTGACTCCAATAGTCCCTCTCATAAATATTAATTTTGAACGTTGAGGGACGTGGCAATTTCCCGAGTTGAACGCCAGCAAAAGCGTAAACAGAGCTGCCACTCTAGTATATAATACATATAGAGAGAACCAAACTAATTAACTAAAACGCGTTTGAGGTGAATACATCGTGGCGGTAGAATTCTTAAATCCTCTGTACCGTCGGCTAGAGATTTGCCAGCGGAATAGTAAGTAAAAATACGCTCTCAGTATCACAGAAACTACAAGGATCGGTATTATCTGTTTAAAAACTGGTATGACTGCAAACACGCCGGCGTTACACGCTGAAGGTATCTTGGTGGATGTATAGCAGAGCAGCGTCGCGTCGTCAAAAAAGCTGTGCAGGGTGGTGGAATTGGGGGTGCGGCTGAGATGCCGTCCAAGCAAATGTGAGTCATAAAGTGTGGCTCGGAAGTAGTTACAATAACCAAGAGGCTCAGAAGTGTGTAGGAGTTGGTCCTCCAGGTCCTATAGAAGGCGACATCGGAGCCCAAAAGAAAACACATGCAGAGCATGGCACTAAGGAGCCGCAAGGGAGTTCGAGAAAAAAATAATTAAAATAACACTGAAATCGATGTTCATAAGGGGACGACAGAAACGTACCAAGGTTGAAAGGCCACACGTAGGTGATTTTGCATAAATAATTTCGTATGCCAGTTTAACCAGAATTATTCTAGCAATCCCACACAGAATGTCTTGAGGGTGAGCGACGATTTTCATCATAATTCTAGAATTGTAATCTGCATGAAGCAAAATCCCAGAAAAATCAGGCACAGCACTCAAGAACAATATCACGAAATCAATGCCATAAAATGGCCGTCGGAAATCATACTAACAATCTGTTTTGAAAAACCAGCAGAATCCCTTAAAGGTCAAGGATTTCCAAAAATGTCACAAAAATGAAAAATTAGGGTATGCAACTAAATATACAATCCGGAATGACGGGACACCCAAGACATTTCCTGAACTTGTAAGCGTAATTTTTCTTGCTCTAGATGGCATTGAGCAGACTACACCGCTGATTAAACACGGGGGTTTTACGTTGAAAAGAATGCGTGTAGTCTGCAAAAATTGCATAGTTCTCAAAATTCTTTGTACGCCAATACACTCCACACCAACGGAGATTAGGTTACCTAGGATTAATATTTGTATAACTTCATGAGGAATTACCTATGTTGCCCTGACGTGACGCCCCACGCCAGAAATGTATCATTTCCGATGCATATTTTGTTTTTTTACCGGCAGTCAATCCTTCACTTTAGAAGCAGGATGCCGCTGAAGAAGAGGTCGCTTAAGTGCCAGCGCAGACATGTGGCCGTTAGTTATGCTTTAGCTTTTAAGCGGGTAAAACAGTTGTGTCGAGATAAAAATTTCTGCAGGTGATAATGCTACTAAGATTCGTGACTGTGCTACTTCCAAACAAAACATTACCGGCCGCAAGGCAAGGTGATTTAATTGGATTCATTAAGTTGTGCTATCCATATTAACAATTGGGGATTTCCTTCTTCTGCCGTGCCGTCCCACCTATAGTCGGTCCACCATTTTATATCGAGCCAGAATAGCACACGCTTGCGAAATTCATCCATGAAGTTGACTACATTCTTCGCCGGCAGACCGCTTCTTATTGCATCTCCGCCCAGGTGCATCGTCATTTGTGAGCATCTCTCGCTGACTTTGGCATGGCGCCTTTTTACTAATTGTCTTACGTGTATCGTACATATTTGGTGATCAAACTGCTAGACACTGATTTTTTCCTCCGTGGTTTGAGGTATCGTACCGATTCTGCATTTCCGCTAGATTAAAATGTATACGAGTAACTTTTGAATGCGGTAAAACTTTGAGTTGCGTGTCGCCAATCTACCGTCCTTTTTGAAGTTTTTGCATTCTGATATATCACCTTGTGTTCGAAGCGTTACTATTTAAATTTATGTATTACTCTATATAAGTATTAGTAACCCCTTCGGGAATTTGAATGCCTTCTTGGTGGTCGTTACTGTATTTGAAGTCAATCTTTTCATAGGTATAGTGATGGTGTCACATAGAGAAATACTTAGTTGAAAGGGGGTCGAGTGGCTGACCGGAAGCCAGGAGTTGGCACTAACCTGCCCCGCGGCGGAAGGTCAACTACAGGGGAGGACAAAGGCATAGCACTCCAGCCTCTGAAATCCCAAGACCGTTGGGTATCACCTTCAATGATTGGTGATATGTGATCTCAGATTGCATCCTACACGTGGTGGCCCTGTTGAAACTAAACCCAGCGGATCTAGACTGGGAAGTCGATAAACATCCCTCAAGCCAAGTTGGAAGATATCGTGACGAGGGCTGCATGGAACTGGGGAGGCAGTTTCACGAACGATTCCTTCGGAGCACCTGGCGCAACTCCGTCGTACTAAGTCGCCTTACCTCGACGTTCGGGCTCCGGCGAGGGTTGACATTTTTTTCCCGATCACTCGTGGGAACAACATGGATGAACTAAATTTAACTATAAAAACAAATGAAAAAAAAGAAAACCCAAAAAAAATAACTCTCCCCCTAGGGGGCAACCCCAGGGATCGGCTGGAGGATCTTGGATGGATCCAGCCGAATACAGGAAACTATCGGGCGCTGCAAAGCGAAAACTGAAGCGCCAACGACTGCAAGAGGCAGGAACCGGGAGCAAAGGCACCGGGACAGTCCCAAGCAGTCAGCCGCAACCAGGGCCTTCAGGGACCAGGGCTGGCGCAAGAAAAGGGGACGACGGGAGAGGGTCAAAAAGGAACCGATCCGAAGGAAGTACCCCAAAGCAGCAGAAAAAAAGGAGCAGGGTGGAAGAACCTGCTCGCAGCTACAAAGAGGCCATCACTGGGGAAAAAATGGTAATTCTGCCAGACGGATACCCAGATGAGACCTTAAATGTCGAGCAGGCAGGGTTGATTAGAACCTACCTGCTCGAAAAAATTGATGAAATCGAAGATGGGGGGAATGTACCCCACCCGAGATTTCTTGAGGTACGCCACGGCAGGGGAAGACTTAATGTGACCTGCGCGGACCTCGAAACCAGAACGTGGCTGGAGATAACAATAAAAGGCTGTATACCATGGGAGGGAGCGAAACTAGTACTCAGGGAGGCCAAGGACGTTCCCAAACCAGTATACACCCTAGCATGGATTCCAGGACCAGTACTGGAAGCCAAAACCATTCTGCACAGGCTGCAGAAACAGAACAAAGGTCTTTGCACAAAGACCTGGCAGGTGACGGACTCCAAGCCGGACCCCAAGGGACAGCAGGTAGTCATCGCCATGTCAGAACAGTCCTGGACTCAGCTACAGGACGTTGACTATAGGCCCTTCCTAAACTTCTCCCGGGTATCTTTTAGTGGTCTTTTTCCGTCAGCTTTATTGTATGCAAACTGATTTTAGGTGAAAGGTTTCTAAAACACAAAATGGGCAATGGAAGTGGAGGGATCTTTGGAACCTCCACTCTCGCAATCGCCAGAGGAAATGGAGGTAGAGGGGCCTCGGGAACCTCTACCTGCAGAAGAACCACAGGCGGAAGGGACTTCAGAACCCCCCCAGGTGAAAGAAGGGGGAGGGTCTAAGGAACCTCCCTCTCCTTAAGCCCAAAAACCTAAGTAGAAGCTACAATGGCGCTGAAACTGCTACAGGTAAATATACACCATTGTAAGAACGCATCGGCGGTCTTACAGGCTTATGCCATCAAAAATAATATTGATATTATATTAATTCAAGAACCTTGGATTAAGGGTAATAAAATAATGGGACTAGGGATGACCAAGGGCTGGACTCTGCACAGCTCCGATGAAGTCATGCCTAGAACCTGCATACTTGCTAAATCAAATTTGAATCTGATCACATTAAGAGACCTTTCTTGTAGGGATCTTGTGGCAGTCAAAACCAAAATGGATATGGAAGGGAACGAGAGGGAGATCATTATCGGATCCGTATACCTCCCATATGACCAGCCAGGAGATCCACCCACTCCTGAGATGAGGAAGCTAGTAGGACACTGCAGAGGGGCGAATCTGCAGCTACTACTAGGATGTGATGCAAACGCTCACCACATAGCGTGGGGAAGCAATAACACCAACCCCAGAGGTGAGTCACTCCTTGATTTCTTTTTAGAAAATAGGCTCTTGACAATGAATCTAGGCAATGAACCCACATTTGTAACTGGTGTTAGAATGGAGGTCATTGATATAACTATAGCCACTACAGCTATGGCAAACATGGTAGAAAAATGTTATGTATCTGAAGAGCCATCGCTCTCGGACCACAGATACATCAGATTTGACATCAAAACACCAGTGCTAACCGACCTGGAGTACAGGAATCCCAGAAACTGCAACTGGGGGTCATATAAAGAGAACCTTAAGCAGGCACTACGGGATTGCCCCTCCAGGGCCAGTAACACTGTTGAATTAGAAACAATGGCAGATGCCATCGCTGAATCACTGATAAATGCCTTCGAATCGAGTTGTACTGCAACTTCCAGAAGGTCAACCAGAGATGTTCCATGGTGGAACGGTCGACTTTCAGAGCTGCGGGTGGAGACAAGAAGGCTATTTAACAAAGCAAAAAGGACAGGGAAGTGGGAACCTTATAAAGAAGTCCTTACAAAATACAATAACGAAGTGAGGAAAGCAAAACGATCCTCATGGAGGGAGTACTGCAAGGGAATCGACAAGACACCAGAATGTGCAAAACTCCAAAAAGCGCTAGCGAAAGATAGACCACAGATAGTGGGAACACTAAAAAAACCTGAAGGAGGATACACGGAAACTGGGAAAGAAACACTGGCAGTTTTACTACAGGCACACTTCCCAGGCAGTATACTATTACAAGAAGATAATACCAGTGATCACGGTGTAGAAATACCTTTACGCAGGGCCACACAAGAGAACTGGAAGACAGCACATCAAGTGATAAACATAACAAAACTTAAATGGGCATTACACAGTTTTGAACCATTTAAAGCTCCAGGTGGAGACGGGATCTACCCAGCTCTACTCACTCAGGGCTGGGGTGAACTATCCACCCGTCTATGTGCAATGCTAAGGGCAAGTCTGGCCCTAGGCTACATACCAGCAAGCTGGAGAAAGGTGAGAGTGGTATTTATACCAAAGCCGGAAAAGGAAAGCTATGCCCAGGCAAAATCTTACCGACCAATAAGTCTGACGTCATTCATTCTGAAGACGCTAGAAAAGTTAATTGACAGGTATATAAGGGACGAAGTACTGGTGATTTCTCCATTACATAGATACCAATATGCCTACCAATCAGGAAAATCCTGCGAACTGGCTATACACGAACTAGTCAGCAAGGGGGAAAAAACTATACAATCCAAAGACTTTGGCCTAGGAGCCTTTCTGGACATCGAAGGTGCTTTTGACAACACCTCGTTCGACTCAATTCATCTAGCCTTGAATAGCAGGGGAATAAACGACACCCTGAGCAGATGGATACTAAACATGCTTAAAAGCAGAGTCATAACCACTTCTCTTCATAAGACAACCGTGAAAGTGTCGGTAACCAGAGGGTGCCCACAAGGAGGGGTATTGTCACCTCTACTGTGGAACCTCGTGGTGGATGGCCTTCTACGGGAACTAGAGGAGAGGGGCTTATACACACAGGGCTACGCTGACGACATCACCATCTACATACACGGAAAATTTGAGGGCGTAGTATTCGAAAGAATGCAATTGGCCCTCAACATTGTGGAAAGATGGTGTGAAGCCAAGGGACTATCGGTCAACCCGGAAAAGACCTCGCTTCTGTCAATCACAAGAAGGAAGAAAAACAAGTATAGGAAACTAAAACTATACGGAAAAGAACTACAGATGGTGGAGAAGGTCAAATATTTGGGTGTGATTTTAGACACCAAATTGACATTCAAACACCATATGGAACATGTTACAAGCAAAGGCTGCAGAGCATTCTGGACCTGCAGAAGAATGTTTGGAAAAACATGGGGACTGTCACCAAAAATGGTATACTGGCTCTTCACAAGAGTCATTATACAACGATAACCTATGCATCCTTGGTATGGTGGCACAAGGCAAGCATTATTAAAAATAAGAACCTACTTAGCAAAATACAAAGAATGGCCTGTATTGGAATAACGGGGGCAATGTCAACAACCCCGACAGCCGCGTTAGAAGCCTTGCTGAACCTTCCCCCATTACACCTAAGGGTAGAAGCGGAAGCGAGACTAGGGGCATATAGGCTGAAAACACAAGGGTATGATCGTTATCCTGGACATCGAGGATACCATACCGAAATCTTTAACCGATTACGTGAAAACCTCATCCTGCAGATGAAGTCCGACAAAATAAAGACATCCTACCAGTTCCAAAAACCGTTTGAAGTATATCTTCCAGAGCGGGAAGAGTGGAACGAGGAAGAAGTCTTAACCAAACTAAAGGGGGAAGTCTGGTACACAGACGGATCAAGAACAGAAAATGGAACAGGTCTGGGCATTTATGGTACGGGACCAGGAAATGCAATAAGCATAAACCTGGGACAATATGCAACAGTATTCCAGACCGAGGTAACAGCAATTCTAACCTGCGCCCAATTAATGGTGCAGAGATCCTACAAAGGCAGGAGAATACACATCCTGACGGACAGCCAAGCAGCTTTAAAAGCGCTGTCATCTAACCAGTTCAACTCAGAACTGGTATATGAATGCCATAAAAAACTGGTTCAACTGGGAGAACACAACAAACTGAGTCTGTTGTGGGTCCCAGGTCACCAAGGAATAACAGGCAACGAAAAAGCAGACAAATTAGCAAAATCAGCCAGCACTACCCAGCTGATAGGACCAGAGCCTACCTGTAACATAGCTTATAGCATGATCAGGGAGCAAACTAGAAGCTGGTTACGAGATAAACATCGCAAATTCTGGCACGACTACCCTAAAGCAAGGCACTCTAGGAACTTCATAGGGGAACCGTCCAAGAAAGCGACACTGGCACTCCTGGAAAATGGAAGGGAGAAAATAAAACACATAACAAGGATAACTACAGGACACTGTTATATGAACAAACATATGCACACAATAGGAGTGGCAACAAACACAGAATGCAGATTCTGTGAAGAGGAGGACGAGACTCCAATCCACTGGATATGCGAGTGCGAGGAACTCATAACTCTGCGACATAAACACTTTGGGGAAACAACAATTGAACCCGAACTGCTGATAAACACCTCACTAAACTCACTAGGAAGCTTTTTTGAGGACATCGGAATACCTCTGTGAGGCTAGATGAAGCACTGGGATGTGCATAATAGGTCTTTTAGGCCGCAGTTCAGAAAGGGGAACTAACCCAACCAGAAGTATATATAATATAATAGTTTAATTCTTCTATTTTTACTCATAAACTAACTACCATAATTTCAATTACAGCTGCGGTTGCATTTGTGGGTCGTACTTAATTGAAATCTATGAAAGAAAAACACCTGTACCCATTAAAAAAGATAAAAACATGTACATACTACCAATTTCATACATTCTTCAGTGTTATGATTAGGCACTACAGCTGAATTTCTTCTTACTTTAAGATTTTTTTACTGGAAAATATATAGGAACGTTCCAACGCAGTGGTCTTTTTCCGTCAGCTTTATTGTATGCAAACTGATTTTAGGTGAAAGGTTTCTAAAACACAAAATGTTTTACGCAGCTAAATAGTTGAGGTGTTTAATACTTTCAATAATGATATTTAAAGTGAACTTTACTTTCTGAAAATTTCAAACCACAGCAAAAAAGTGATTAAAAACTAACCTAACAAACGTAACCTCGACCTGGAAAATTTTCTCTAGCAATATTATATATGCATTGCTTTCTTCTCCCCTTGTTTTTAATCCCTAGAGTTAGTAAAAATAATCTTACACTATTTTCGAAACGTTTGCTGCTCAATAACACTGCATTTAAAAAAATTGCAATCGATAGCTACGAGGCAAATTTTTTGGTAAACAAATTATTTTAATTATTTCAAACTTTCAAGTCGCCGTCTTGCTACATTTTAGC
Organism: Agriotes lineatus; assembly: GCA_940337035.1. Lineage (NCBI taxonomy): Eukaryota > Metazoa > Arthropoda > Insecta > Coleoptera > Elateridae > Agriotes > Agriotes lineatus. The sequence goes on from CALNHX010005784.1 coordinate 71,995, forward strand.
TTGGTATTTTATTGCACGTTTTGAGTGGGAGTACTCTGTGCACGGCTTTGCGGCGCGCGTCTTCAACGCAGCGGTTTTCCCCACTATTTGTATCCCCGGTCTGAATTTGAGAAAACGCGGGCCCAAAAACCATATTGAAGCACGCACTCCGGCTAAAATCAACAACTTTTTCAGTCCGCCTGTCTTAACCAGTAACCTCTCCTAAACTCGAAAAACCTACCTGGACTGTGCACTAGGCGCCGGTTCAAGTGCCGTGCACAACCACCCTTTTCCGAAATCCCGATCAAACTTTGCACTGTTCTCTGAGGAGCTTACTCTTGTTCTGATGAAATCTTCGACGCCGGTTCAAATGACGAGCGTTCGCCTAGCACCCCAATTTGGACATTGGCGCTGGTTCATGTGACGTGTTCATCTTACCCGTAGTTTCTTACGAACACCCTGTACGGTATAACTCGAAACCTTCCGGGAAAGTTAGAAATATAGGGCGCTGAACACTACATTACTTTTCCGAATTCCTGGCAGCCCCCCGTATAAATTCTGTATCTTACTGCTAGGCTAACTAAATCTATAGGAAGAATGTCCCTATCAGGCCGTCTCATTCGTCTTCTCACTCTCTCTAACTTTCAGAGCAGTCAGACGATAGGGGCGCCATATGTAGACAAATTATTTAATTTTTTAGGCGAAGATATGACGTATTTTAAATATGTTCAAGGTTATTAACTTTAGATTTCAATTATCAATGTCAAAATTAAAATTAAAGGTCGACCTTTATAGCTGTACAGATAGATATCTTTAATACAACTGTATGTTACTAAAAATTGCGCTAATAGTTTATTTTCTATATTGTCACTGAGCCGCTGTCATTCTGCAGTTTTGTCAAAAACTTCCTTGATATTGCTGACGTTTTGGAGGTTAATAATTTCAAAACTAGAGAACGCTACTAATCGTATAGGTATTGAGTTTACCAGAGAAAACCCTGAATGCAACGGCCTAATAGGGACTTTTTTCATATAGATTTATTATGCCTTGTTTCACTACACAACATACTTTTTGCAAAATCCGCCAAACTTGCCTCAAGCTAGGCCCATTAACACATTTTGGGCTTTATTAACTATGAAGGCTTACGAGAATGGTTTGGAGGTCCAAACTGGGGAAGAAATTAACGGTAAAACTTGCCAGCGCTTTATACAAGGAGTTCCTGCAAAATTGCGTCGAATTGAACAGTTTGGACCATTCCGTTTTATTGAAGTCATGTTTAGAAAGTTTAAACCTTGTTCATTAATGTATAAAAAATTATTAATTAGTGTTTTTTTAAATAAATACTCAATAAAAAGACCCAAAACTTTCATTTCACCCGTTACATAAAGCTAAACTTAAAAAGATAACATTTTTAGGAAAGTGCAAGGTTACTTTCCTGGAGCAGTGTATAAGTCTTTGCTAAATTATATTCGTACTCATAAATAAATAGTGAAACAAACATATCCAATACTGTTTTTATCCTGCGATTGATTTTACATTATATTTTTATTTTTGAGAATGCACACTATGTAAAGATAGCAACTAGAGTACCTTACAACTACGTTATGCATGCAATTATACATCGAGTTCAACTATGGCGTGTCAACTATCATCCAAAGTTGCTCTACCAGCATTAAGTAAATACTTTAATTGCAAGTTACATCAAACCTACATATAAGACGAAACAGTAAGAGATCTTTAAAATTCTTCTGTATATAATATTGAACAATTTGTGAAAGTGCTAAGAAAATTCAGTGTTCTCACAGTAAATCATAAAATTTATATTGCCCGAAATAATATAACTATCACTCGTTTCATTGATTCACTCCGGCGTCACCGCGGTGTAAAACTTCAAACTCATGAAACAGGTATCGCTTTCATTAGTTGTAACAATAAATATTTCCGCACGGAATTTACGTGCAAGGAATGACCATTTTCCGAGCTAGAGTGAAAAATGTAAGTATTTATTATTACGTTGATTAGCAATACAGTTATTAAAATTTTCTAAATGTATAGCCGAATTGAAAGAACTTAAATATTTTGTTTTATAAATCGTCACTTCAATAGACGTACTTTTCGACCTTCTTCACCAATTACGATTTGGTTCTATTATTTTTAACTGTCATAGTAACAACTAAGTTTTTTATATTAAGTCATAAATTCAGCATACCTACAAATATTTTATTGGTGCCAAATAATTTCTCAAATTAATCGTCAAAATTCAAAACTATTTTGAACATCGAATATGTGTTAAAAGAGACGTTTGTAAAAAAAACGTTTTTAACTTGCTCCGGAAACACATATTTTCCCATGTTGTTGTAAAAGCATATATTGATAAACTTATGTTGCAACAAAACCCGCATGATGTCTATTGTTTTGGTTACTTATTTAAATAGCAAAAAATCTAAATTATCTTATTTGCCGGATGAGAACACTTCTAACTGTGGTGATTCTACTTAAGGGTCACTTCTTATAGCTCTCATTACGTTGCAAGCAGACCATGCCGCATTGAGTACCTAAAATTGAAAATAAACATTGTTAACTTAGGTTTTCTATAAAGGCTATTAGAATAACTTAAAATCAACTACTTGCAACAACGAGTTAAAGTGTAGCTCACTAGAGAGTTTAATACAAGAAATACGCAGAGGTACTAAAAGCGAGTATTTGAAAAAGGAATAGTATTTCCAATGGTAAAGAGAAAATCTATATAATAATTATAGTAAGTGGTATTGATTACGCAGGAGGACATTCGATGTAGATTAAAAAAAATTTCTTTGATAAAAAATTAAAGCGCCACTGTTAAGCAAGCATGGTATGCGTTTTCGGGTATATTGTTCCATGCGATGTAATCACCGTGTTAGAAGCAGTGGCGTGTGACGGCTTTAGTGATAATTTCGATGTCGTTGCATTGAATAACTTCCAAGGATAGTCCATCATTTATAAATACCGATGCCGTCTGGTTATTGTGCAGTGGAATTTTATTTCCATCCTTACTAGAATCTTTATAAGAACTTAGGTAGTCTCGCTCATATTGTTTTCTATTTTTTTAAGCCGTGGTCCTTCCACTTTCCACAAATTGTCAAGTTCAGTGCTCGGGCAAAATACCAGCTTATACCGTGAGCCTGTCGCCCACCATTCTTCACGCAATCCGGGGTAACCCACTTTGATTTGTAGATCTGGTGTCGCAGCTGATTATTGCATAAGAAATAATGCATACCATAAAATATCTACGAATTCAACGCTTTAGCGGACCTACGTTTTGAGTGCATCTCCGTGGGAAGTGTAAAACACCCTTTGCAGTCGGTTGCTGTGGAATATGGTTAAAGTATGAAAGCTTCTTCGTGCATTAAAGTATGAAAAATGAACGGTATAAAAAAGAACGCTCAAAATAATCATAAAATTGGAAAGACTATGCAAGAAAACTTTTCACGATAAGGCACAACCAGTTATAGAACAGAACACAGAGCGGGCGGGGCATAAAATTACAATGGCTTTAATGACATTTTGTCTTAATTCCAAAAAAAAGCGATTGCAGGAGAATGTGTCGACTATAGAACTTTTACCCTGCCGTAGCATTCACTAAATGCTTTTTTAATTATCCATAGAAAAATTATCATTGAACTTGAAGATGGTGTAAGTAAGACACAGCTTGGATTCCGGAATGGTCACGGAACATGAAAGGCGCTCTTTGATATTAATGTTTTATTCCAAATATGTCTAGACAGTGACTTTGGAAAAGCATATCCGATCTTCAGCGGTTAATTGAACAAACAAATCAATACTGCAATGAATTTGGTCCGATGATGAATATAGCAAAAAATAAATTCGTAGTGATAATCAAATTCAGGAACATAATAGAGCGATTCGTTGTTTCTAACACTAATGTAGAAATAGTGCCCTCATGTAAGTGTCTGGATGCATGGCTTAATCAGATTAGAGATCTAACGAAGGAACTCACAGCCGGGGTAGAAATAGCAAGATCTGGACTTGTAAGAATAAAAAAGCTTTTTTAGACGACCACGTATGAAAGTAACATTATCGCGATAGCAGCCTACTACAGAAAGTTGACAATTTCATACACTAGCACGATATTATATCGTGCTAGTCATATCGTAACGGCACAAAGTTATTCACATCACGGCCTCATCACGGCCTGCTTAATTTGTCACACAATTAAGCAGACCGTGATTCAAATAATCCAGACGCTTTTGCTTTATTCGTTGCTCTGCTTCCAACAAGCTCTAATTTTTTATAATTGCACCAATAATAATATAACGATCAATTTTGCAAACGAAATAAAAACAATTCTTAAAAATAGAATTTACTTTGAGTGGTCGTCTAAAAAATAGTGTTCATAACTCGCCAGAAAGTGCAAATATCTGTGCTCGTGTTTTAGATCCACTCGGGCTTCGCTTCGCTACGCCCTCGTTTGTCTAATCAACACTCGCACGATACTTGCTACTTTCGACGCTTGTCATGAAAATAACTATTGTGACCTCGACACCAACGTTGATTTGAGAATGGGCATGCTACGTTATAACTTCTGCGCCCTATTGATGTTGAGTCTTGCACGCTGTAACAACATAATTTGAATAACATCGAAGCATTCCTGAGGTATTGGAGGTTCCACATAATATCGTCGATGCGTAAAGTTAACAAAAAACACGTCTTAAGCAGAATGAAGGAACACTGAAACTGTTCTCACAATAAAAATGAGAAAGCGGGTATATCATCGATATATGGGGGTAGGGTACCTTGATGTCAATTGGACGTATTTTTCTTTTCAGCGTACGGACAGATCGTTGTTCCCTTCACTCTAAAGCACTTTAGAGTGAGAGAGGAGTACGATCTGTCCATGCCCTGAAAAGAACAAATACTTCAATTTACATCAAGGTACCCTATATGATGAGAGTCAAATGAACTCAGCTGTTCTATATATACTTTCATCTTTGGCTAATATGCAGAATGTCCCGAGAGGTATCTATCGAACATGGTGTAAGGGGATACTATTATCATCAAAATAGTGTACTGGAAGCGTTTTAGCAGAGTAGAGTGAACCGATCTGAAACTACCCCCCCCCCCTCCCCACCGCATGGCTTAGAGTTCAAGGTTTGAAGCATGGTGTACCTTTTAGGGCTACGGTTCCCACAAAAATTCAAAATTTTAACCATGCTGTTTCATGCTAAATTTGCAGTAGCCCTTTTGAGAGCGGAACGTAAAAGCTCGCGATCACGACCACTTGACGGGAGACTATCGGGGAGCTACCCATTGCAACTGTAATCTAAATTATCAACTTCCAGAATCAATTCCTGTGTTTTGTCAAAATTTAAATTATGATTCGCAGCTTTTGGTCAAACAGTTAGCTCAAAATAATGAGAAAATTGGTCATTCCGGTATATAAGGCAAATACATTTCATTTGGAAAGCGTTGATGGGGTTGATGAAATTGTTATCGAGGGAAAGCAGAAAAACGTTTATGTACGAATAATATTTTTGTGGATAGTTAGCGGTTTTTAAGTTCTTCTTTGGCATCGATGGCTGGCACGTCGGATGAACAATGTATTGAAATTTGAGCAAAAAGATGTGTTTTCTTATTCATATATAGAACCATTTCAAAACTTATACTAGCCTGTGTTACCCACAATCGCTTAGTTTTATGATCGTTTAAACGACAGCCATATCAGTGAGGTCGATTACAAACGAGCCGTTAGGGTATGGTAGAGACTCTGTATATAAAGTAAGATAAGAGATGGGACAAGCGGGACCAGTTGTCAAGGATAAATTGATTAATTGCTACGTTTTTTAAATAATGTTTCAAGAGGTTGCCATTGCCAAACTGACATTAACCTAAAATGACAAACTTCTAAATGCCAAATAATGAAAATAATTTTTTTCCCGCTGCTGATCATGTAAGTCAGTGATACAGCCTTACTAACAAAACGTGTAAGTCGGTGATTACATTTGTTTGCTGCTTTTTCTTGACAACGGAACTTAATACTATTATTAATTTCCTAGGATAATAAAATTAGCAAAGCAAGATACAGATTTAGACGTTTTGTTTATAAATTGCAAGTGTTTATGTGACATGTGACACTCACAGGTAACACGACTCACGAAAACTAATCCTGGTGACAGGTGACAAACCAAACGATTTTTTCAAAATTCTAGGAAAATTTCGATAAGCAGCGGGAAAAATATAATAAGATAACTCGGAATGTATCGCCTATTAACATTTTCGGCAGGCAACAAGCCGCGACTTCGTCTTGGCTTGTACTTGCCTACCTCAAATGTTAATAGGTCCTTACATTCCTTGTTACTTAAATAGCTATTAATTTAATGTCATTTCCCTCACATGCTAATAAAGTTTCTGTTGTATTTTAAATTTCACGTTCATCTCCACTATAATTTATTTTTGAAGAATTTATAAGATACTGTGCAACACAAATTCTTTAAATTTTGCCGAAGTTTCTTATATTGACTTTCTGAATATGTTTCACTCTCACAACTGTACAAATAGAATGATGATTGCACTGCGATATACCGATGGGGCCATAATTATATACAGGGTGTAGAAATGCTTTACGCACTATAGGGTTTTCATTGGTAATTTCTTCATATGACAATATTTGCTTCCCTAATTATTTTAGAGCAAACTTGTAAATAGGTTTTTGTAGAGCAAATAATTGTGCATCCATTTATACCATCACTTTTGTCATTTTACGTCAGAAAACCTAATAATGAAAGAAGCTAGAATTTTCATCTTTTCAAAAATCAGAGCAAATTGTGAAGTGGTGGTATGCTGGAAGCAGATCAGGTGCAGTAAGTGCCATGGTTGCCGCCACATTTGACAGATGCAAACAAATAAATAGCAAACTAATTTGTTGATGCTTTGAGATGCTTCAATAATTTAAAGGTACCACTGATTTGTCCAAAAATGGTAATTTTATTTCTTTAAATTTTTGGTGTTCCGAAATGTAAAATGAAAAATGCTAGCATAAATGGATACAGAATTTTTTTCTCTACAAAAAACGTCCATACACGTTTGCTCTAAAATAATTAGGGAAGCAAATATTTTCATATGAAAAATATTTTCATATGAAAAAAATACCATTAAAATCTCTATGGTGCGTAAAGCATTTCTACACCCTGTATAACAGCAATGAGATAACATGAAGAACAAAGTAGAATGCTGGAGTAAGAAAGAGATGGCAATAAGAAAAATTTATTTTAGTAGGCATGTTTAGTCGACAAATGTCATAATTAAATTAGCGTCAAGCCTTCTCGAATATTTGCTACTATGTTTATCTCTTTCTTACTCAAGCAATACGTGTTATATTCTTGTTCATGTTATGTCATTGCTGTTATATATAATTGTGGCCCCATCGTTATTTTAGTTTCCTAATTGCGATTTTGCCTGCGTATACAGTTAAGAAATAATCTGGCCTAACCTTTTCTTTGCATAATCTGTACGACGTTTACACTTCAAGTTCTTAATAACTAGCCTTCCTATCAATATTCACATATTTTATCGAAACCTACACAATTTCTTACATCCAACTGCTAAACTGCCAGTCATTCAAGTTAAGTTTATGCACAATCACGTATAAAAACATGATTTATCTATCACACAAAGGAAATATCACTTATCATTACAGCAAAAATTAGAAATGTCAACCGGCCATAATAATTTCTGCCATGGAAAATGGTTCCAACCAATCCGCATTGATTATCTGCATTATCCGTCTCTAATCTTAATATACGGGGCCTCTAGGGTCTGGCAAGCTTTTGAATGTCAAACGTTAGGCGACTATTCTAACTTGTACGTCAAATGTGATGTGTTCATATTGGCATGCATTTTCAAAAACTTTAGAAATGTTTATTTGCTACAGTACAACTTACACCCAGCTCAGTACTATACGGCCTCCGAATTAAGTTGGGACGCCATGTTGAAATTTACGGGGGTTAAATTGGAGTTACTGACTGATATGGATATGATGCACTTTTTAGAAAAGGTATATTTGCGGGGGAGTCTGCACTTGTTTTGGGAGAAAGGCTATTGCTAACAACAAATTTGCCGGTAATTACGATCTTTCCAAATCCACTTCCTTTATCATGTAGTTGGATGCGACGAATTTGTAGGGTTATGCGATGCAACTGTTTCTACCACATGGTAATCTTTTTTCCCCTGACTCCCTGACTCAGATCCTACATCGACTTCAACACGAATTTACGAAACTAGTCTGACAACGAATTCCACAAAAATTTCTTAGCCTTAGCCATAACAACAGCGTATTTGGCAAAGCTATAGAGAACGTGAATAAAAGGGTGCTTGTAAAATTAATAAGTCAAAGGGAGAAAGATGGTAACAGAATGGGGCCAGAAGCTTTGATTGCGGAACATAACTTTTAAGGGTAGAATTCGAATTGCTTAAAATTTAATAGCTGTTAAAATGAACAAAACTTCGGTTTTTTATAACAGTTATGTTGGTTTCTCGGTTTTGGATATTTCAAAAACGGTTATGTATGATTTCTATTTTGATTTTTTTAAGCATCAGTACGACCCTAATGTGTCTCTCTTGTACACCGATACTGGCTCTTTAGTCTTGGAAATTGTTACTAAAAGTTTTTAACCGGACATGAAACAACATCTTCATCACTTTGATGCATCAAATTACAAGAAAGGTGTGCACGGCATTCCGCAAACCGAACCTGTTGTTAGTAAATTTAAGGATGAGTACGCTGGGATAGCTGTGTGTAGCTATTACAGGGTCGGTGCAAAAACATACTGTGTAAACGATGTTGATAAAGTTGACAAGAAGGCAAAGGGGATTAAACAGAATGCTGTTCGGAATCACTTAACCACCGCAATTTATAAATCTGTAGCTGAAAATAAAAGGGGGCTGTCGTTTATCAAATGTATGTTTTTCGCTCCCGTTTGCACACTATGCACTCCGAATTAATGAACAAGGTTGCGGTTTCTTAGCCAGATGATAAATGCTACCTTATTTCTAACACTACTAAAACTTTGGCGTGGAGACATCGGAGGAGGGTAGGTTAAAAATACTAGATCGTGTGACTAACTGAATATATGTAATGGTTAGTAGTTTACATTGCTATCAAACATGTCTGTATCTGTTTTGTGTGCGATCGTTTATACGCACTAATGTGCATTGTCTGTTACGTGATCATGCAGTAACTATAATAAATAATGGTAAGAAAAATCAAGATTTTTATTTAAAACCTATTAAGCAATTGCATTAACTTATACAATATCGGTTATGGAGATCCAGGAATTGTGACGATTATCAAAGCCCAACCATTTGACGTAAATCTGGTTTCCCTTTATGTAAAAAAGGTTAGCCAAATCCGCTTTGGAACTTAGCACTTTTTATAGTTTGTAGAACCAGGTTAGTGCCTTGATAGGACATGGAGCTTATTTTCGTTGTTATAAGAGATAGCGTAAGACGGTCAGGCCAAACCCCCCGTTACAAAAAAATTTTCGCCTTGTTCAACCACCAATGAATACACTCTCATTGGTAAAAGTATATTGAATTAAATCTAACATGACAGAAGTTATATACAGTAAATGTTTGTCGTGTTTTTAACCTATTATTAAAAAACACTAGCGCAGGCATTTAGTACACCGTAATTGTATACACATTGTTTGTAACCCGACCTACTGGCCCCGCAAACTGCACACCTTGTCAAAGCGCTCGCTGTAATGCTCCGTGACATGACTTAGTGCGTTCGATAAAATTGCTAAGTCTGTTTATAAACACTTAATCTAGCACGCATTACGCAGCTCTTGTGGCCTAGTTGTGTGCACTTTTGGTTTACACGATTTCACTCCGTTTTTAACCTTTTTTGCTAAATCCATGTTTAAACAAAGTTTGAACACTTCTTCAACACTTTTTCTGTGATATATACGTTCGAGTGTTTGATTTTCTGGAGTTCGTGTTCGTAAAATCGATTTGATTCCTGTTCTTTTTTATCCTTTAGTCTGCAGGTGGTGGGATTTGTCAGTCGAACGGTGGATATTCGAAATATTTTGTTACTCCAACTGGGTGTGTAATCTTGCTAAATGCTGAGCGATACTTGCGAATGCGTACGGACTCCCCTTTCTGAAGCTTTTACGGTTTAGGGTCTACGGTTTAAGTACGGCTGTAAGCTGTGTGTAAAAGCTGTTTTGCATTCTTAAGATTTACTTCGGCCGGCTTCATTTTTTTTATATGCTTGATTCTATTATATTTTGCAACGAGTTTGGCAAAAATGTCCAAGCATGCAAACTAAATTGCTTTCACATTATGTTCTTCAAGGTGCGGTTACATCTTTCCACGATACTGTTTTTCATGCTTAAATATGTGCTGCTATGATTGATCTTGTACTGCCCCATAAATTCTTAAAAATCGGCATTATAAAATTCTTTTTTCTACGGTCACCTCTAAAACCGACTATTTTAAGCTCACTGTCAATGCGAAAAGTTAGCGATTCACAAATTTTTTTCCTAGTAACCATTTTAACATCGCAACCACGTAAACAATGTCTTAATGAAATAATCGCGTCACTTTATTTTACTTTACGCATCGCCATGGCTAACCTGATTATTATTGTAATTCGTCATTTTTCTGGAACTGGCTAAAATTATTGACAATTGCATCACGGCGCGTCCATCAGCACGCAACAGTTTTATTGAGTTTGAGAGTTTTTGTGAAGTTGAAGATGGAATCTCAAGATAATTGCACCCCGCCTGAAGTATTTGAAGCGGCCCAGACAGCAACCAATGAGTGGTTGCCGACCAAATCGCGCGGTCTTTATGAACGGCGCGGCGGTACAACCACTTCATCAAATGGTGTGAATCGAAATTTCAATTATTTAACAATTTTGCTATTTATTTAGGACCGTAGAAAAAATGTTGTATGTATTTCGAGTGTAAAGAGCCATTTTGGTATTCGGTTGCTATTTCGCGCCTCGCTACCGCTCGGCACGAAACTCGCAGCCTCATACCAAAATGGCTCTCTTTACACACTAAATACATAAATATCTATTCTCAAATCGGTTTGTGAGTTTCTAGGGCACACCGTCATGCGCGCAAGTACTTTCCGCATACCGGCTGTTACATTTTTACCCGTTTTGAGTTTTACCGAGAGAGCCCACAAGAATTCCGAGAAACCAATACATAACGATGACCTTTGTTACTTTGCGCATATGGTTGCTACTGCACTAAATCCGCTTGTAGTAAATCATGCAATCCTTTGAGGATGACGCGTCGCCTCTTGAAATTTTTTCGTTTGTTTGTAAAGTTCGGCTTCTTTAAGACGCATTGTCGACTGCTGCTTTTATACTCCTATGGGACGCTTAAGTAGGAATTGCACGTATAACTTGAGAATTTGAATCGAAGTTTATCTCCTCAATGCAAAGTGATACCGACAATCATGGTCTGCTGGACGTCGTTGAACACCTATTATCTGGCCGGTCACTAACGGAAAGATGTACTCCTTGTTTTTTTAAATTTTTACAAACCCGTCGTCATTATACCTACGCCCCACTAGCAAAAGTGGTATTTCTATATCCAGTTGGTTTAGATTTTGAACTTTTATAAAGATATGTTTGGGATGTGCTGCGTAGCCCGTGCTATGGTAGTGGCTTCCAAATTTGTTGATGGGCATTGCTCTGTAGTCGTCTGATACGTACTGATTGTTACTCTATTGCTACTCCACTTTTGTACTTTGCTTACTATATTATTTTTGCATCTCGTAGAACTTGTGTGATGCGTTGAAATAACTGGTGTGTTCCGCTCCCTAAGAGGCTAGTAGTATGATTAAACGATCGACTAATGAATTAGGATCCTTCTAAGGAACAAATTCCACTTTTTTATGGGTTACTGTTAGTAATCCCTTTCCGGTATGCTGCACCCTCGATGCAAGTCTAGTAGGCTGTCTAATACTAGAGGATGTAGCCAGGGGGCGTACTACTTTCGTATATTTCGCGCCGGTGTTGCCGCTTATTCTTTGGTTGGTATCGTAGTTCGCACGATTTGCAACGGACCAGTTCACTATGTCTTTGTAATTTTCAGCTTCCACGGGTTGCTCTTTGAACATCAATTAGGAAAATCCAGGGGTGCTTTTGTATACTAGTTTATTGCCGTGATCTGTAATAACCATGTCCTGGCCTTCAAACGTAAGCTGATTATTCCCGATAAAAAAACTAATCCGTGTCTATGTACCATCGAACTTCGTAGTGGCGATCGTATTTGCCCTCTGTGTCTCGTGTCATTCCTTTGATATACGAAGTTTGCCCTAAGCCTTGAAACTGTTAATCTAGAACTTCGGGTTCCATCATCTGTCGCACGGTTTTCCTGGCCTCTACTACCAAACTTTTAATTTCCGCCGCTTCTTGAACTTCCAACTGTCGTTCCGCATCTGGCAGACTCTCATACAATACTTCTCTCTTTAGAACTCTAGGTGTGGATGTTGCCAACGTCAAAGTAAACAGTCTCGCAATAAGAATACCTGGAGTTGACGCTCGTACGTGGGTATTGCCATTTCTCGAACGGGGTAGTGCAGACGGTGTGGATACTCGCCGTTTGATGGTTCTCACCAGAGGTTCTACCACACCTTATTGCTGCATTGTTTGACCACCTTCCTGCTTGATGGTTGTTAGAAATTCGGTGAGTGGTTGGGAAATTGACTTAAATTGTTCGGTGAGAGCTGTCCGCGATTCGACGATATCTGCTTTTAACGTTTCATATTTCCGCATGATAGTCTTTCTCGTTTTCATAAGATCGTTTACTAACCGTTTGTTCATGTTGCTATTACGCTCGTTGTTCGTAGACTACTAATTCTATACCATTGGCCTTTGTCCAATTAGTATAATAGCTGTGGAACCCTTTTCTACAATGGCCAGCGTTGATTTCGCTTTCTTTGTCGAGAACCAAAAATCCATAATCGTTGTTTCAACACTAAGAACATACATTTTTGAATATGTCGAATGACATGTCTGTGTTTACATGATCTTCCTAAATCATGTAGTTTTGCCGGAATACGATTATATTATGCATTAATGATGAGTAAGTCTGACAGAGGTAAAAACAATCTATATTTCGGTGACCACCGAAACTAAAATAATTTTTAATTATGCTTTGAGTATCGTACGATACGGCGTCAAACACTATCACAGAATTTTCTTTCGCTTCATGCGGTTTAATAACTTCACAACCGTCGCAGTATTCGACAAATCCGATTTGTTTCAGAGGTTTCAGGTTCCAACAGTGTCTTCAGCCAGTTATAATTAGGTTAATCAAAGGTTTTAGAATATGAATAAACGTTTTCGAACCGCAACCCTGGGGTGCTCTAATAAACTAATCGTCACATTAGTTTTCCAATAACCGCATTCACCCACGATCAAACCGCTTTTTCATCCACTACACAGTAAAGCACTGTATGATTTACTACTGGCAGCGAACATCGTTCTTTCAACATTTTGACGTTTTCCAAATGGCTTCCATCCGCGTTGCAGCGAGTATATATATATATATATATATATATCCATTCTTTTGGGCTGTACACCGCCAGTTCCTCTTCGACGACGTTTAAGATGAAATATGCTACACGTAAAACTCGTAGTCGTCATCGAAGCGACAAACGGAAAGGTCGCGGTTTGTTGAATACGCTCATTGATAAGTTGCCCTTCGAATTACATATACCAAGTTACAAATTTTGCTGACTTGGTAACCGCTTAAACAAGCGCTAGTGAATATGTCTTGGGATTGTTAAGTTTCGAAACGTGCAATACATTTGCCAACATTAGACCACCCAACAATGAATTTCATCTTGTTGAACGACCTGCTATTACTATACCTGAGAGTGCATATCAAATTACAAACATTGCCGACTTTCTACATAACCAACTCAATTCTGACGGAGGTGTTAAACAGGTGCTGCTATGCGGAAACAACAGCACCTTAGCAACCGAAATAAAATCGACTCTAGGAACGACAGTATTATGCGAGACATGTTAGAATTTGACAGCAAAGTTTATAACGCTGATGTGTGGCATGCAACTGAACATGTTACGAAAATTATGAACTTGAACTCCATCTTTCTTCATTGCAACATTAGTGTCGGTTTCTATAAAAATGGTCATTTATCAATTCGTCACCACAGTACCGCCTAACCCAGTCATTTACGTACTGATCAACACGATAAAGATCACTAACATAACTGTGAAAATACTGGACGAGTCATATACCCCCGTCAGTTTTAGTAAGGAAACCGTCTCGGTAACATTACATTTAAAGAAATTATAATGGGATTTTGATTCAACCCGTCTCCATACCATGTGCTGCCTTGTTTCTATAAGGGGCGTCTTCCAGAAAATCGTAAAATCAGTTTAGCTTCGTCCGACAAGCAGTTAAAAAAGACAAACAATGACTTCTTGCGGTCCTTGGGTTTTACATTAGTGCCATGCGTATTCTAAATATTGGGGAAAGAGTCCTAGTCGACAATTCTATTGTTAACAATCAGTTACTTACACATCAACTGTATACAAACCATTTTGGTTATAATAATAAAATTTAAACTCCAATTCCCGAAGATATGTCAACTCTACCAGCTTTTTACATCGAGGGAAAATTAAGGAAGGAAAACGGTAAAGTTACGCCGGTTAAATTCCTTAACAATAAGTTAGCTTACTTGTTTAGTGAAATCCGATACGAAACCAATGGTCTCGTTGACGATTCTGTCACCAAACCTAACAAGGGATATGTGTTCTACAGTTCTGATGGCTTTAAAAAGTTACAAAATGCTGGCCAATTGTACGCTCCCAATACTCCTATTACCAATGCACAGAATAACTTTAGTGTTTGTCTACCGCTGAGAATGCTTTGCCTAATAACGTATTATACCCGAAAGTATTGACTGTCTACAACGGTACCTCAGTATCTCATCACATCTTCAACTCAGCGTTCAATTTCAGTGCATTGTGAGCCAATTTACAACAACAAGCCCACTGGGCAATGACTTATCATCATTGCATCGACTGGAATGAGGGATTTACTCCAGCATACATGTTTTTTGCAATCTTGCAACGTCTTCTGCAGGGCGCCGACGAGGTACATGTAAAAGGTCGAAAAAAAAAACAATTTTCTACGTCGCTATACCACTATTCTAATCACCGAAGTTAAAGAACACCCAGCGCTTGGTCTCACCCAACCATCTTGTTTATATTAGTCCAAACCCATTTGTTATTGTGCTTGGTCTAATGTTTATCTTATATATGCAATCACTATGTAATGGGTTAATAAAACCATATTTATTTTTTATTGGTTTTTTATTTTCATACAAATAAGTCGCTACATGAATCACAAAGCTACGTACTAGTTCTAAAGCGTTCTACATAAATTGTCTGCCTATCTTCTGCACACAAAACATATCACAGTACTTCATTCACAGTAAGGATCATACGTTGGAACCGACACCTGTCCACAGCTTCTCGTTTCCACAGTTTTCTCCAAGCTTCCTTGTACGCATACACTCATGTATGCAGGTTGTACACATTATTCTGGGTTTCGTCAAACAGCACGCTCTTCTTCATTTTTCTTCTTTTCTATAAACTCTGTTACTTCACACTTATATGGGTCCAGACCAAGACTAACCATCAAATCTATAAAGAAGCTTTGCCCTACGGCTCCGTCTAGAAGTAGTCGAGAAACAGCTGCCCCGCTTTTACACATTTTTTCCTGTTTATATAGCTCCTCATTCTAAACCGTATATGACTTCGTGTGACGCCTCAAAAGCTAAATTCTCTAACAAACTCGCTAATCGTTTAACATCACTAGATACGTCTCTTGCTGCTGGGTGAGCGACCTCAGCACAACACATCCACATGACTACACTCCCAGCTGCCGACTAAGTGCTTCAACTTCTACATCACACGTTACCATGCTACTCGCGAACTCTAGCACTGCTAACATACACGCAGTCTTTTCAGATTTCTCCTGCAGCTGTTCCAACACAGACCTTATATTAAATATAGAGGCCCCAGGAACGTTTACTACTCCCTTCGCTATTTCTTTAAAGAAACTCTCAAAGTTCAAAGATTTTAATAGTGCTAACCGCAGTTCTACGAGGTTCTGCAAGCGCCACAGTCCCCCCACAGTTTCTTTCGCTAACCTGTGACAGGCCCACTTTCTCCAATTTTATTATCTTCATTGTCTTAATCGATTGGAACACAATCCTCTTTTTTTCTACGTCCACTGCAGACGAATGAATGTCAGAGCTATAGAAGTAGCTGGCAAAGACTCCTTGATTTGCAATTAGGGCTGTCCACTCCCACTGCTCTAACTGCACCTAGTCATTTCAGTTACCCCGTATTATAATAACTGGGGTAAATTGTAAACTCCACTAAAACCCTACACTCACGTACTTCAAACTTGAATTGTTTAATTTGTATGTCCAACTATTCAGAAGTTGCAGACAAAACAATGGTTTCAGCTTTATACCGGTATCACTAGCGTAACAATGCTTCCATTTCTGCACGACTATCGGACACTACTCCCTTTGCAGACTCTTCTTGGGATTTTATTGTCACATTCCCAAGGCTATATATGGTTGGTTTTGACCTTGAATTGGAGGCGTGTGGTGCGGCATGGATCTAGTCTTGAACGTGGCCTTGAAAGTGACATTAACGGTAACCTTGACCTTGACCTCAAGGCCACTTGGTGGGGGGTGGTTTCAGAAAGGTCCAATCTACTTCACTTGTTTTCTATGTGTTTCCTAATTACTAACTTACCAATCACTATTTATTTCCTTTGCGGCATTTTCTTATTTAAAATATTAACTGTGTGAAATTTCATATCTTTAACTGAGTTTTGGTTGGAATTTGGAAGAAGGAAAGAACAAAAAAAACGATTCTGTGACAGAATTCGAAGTATTTGCTACCAGTTGTATTGTTAGTTGCGGTTGAGGATACAGTTACGTTTAATACTTATTCGTATCGAAATTGTTGTTTGTATGAGATACATTGCTTCTTTAGTTAACTTGTTTCTCAACCACGTTACTTTAAATTTGAAGTTCCTTATTTAGCATGGTCACAACTATTCGATAATGCTTGCATGATAAGATAACTCGTGGTTAACGGACACCTACTCCTTCTTATAGCGCGGACACGAATTCGCTATTAATAATATTTAAGAAAAATGAAATCTTGTGTGACCCTAGAAGCAAGCTCCCTGTTCACGTTCATGCAGTTTTAATGTTTTCAATCTTTAGTAAGTACCTATGGGAAAAAGTAAATACATACCTTTGCTAAGGTACGACTGTTAATTACAACCAATTCTGCAGCTGTAAACGCCACTCCTCGTTGGGATCTTTGAATCATTAAACGAATGGAGCTTCGCATGGTTGGGTTATACTCGGTGTACCAATCCGAATCGTATATGGCATCTGTCACAGCAGCTGCCTAAAATATAGCTGAAAATCGTACGACACTCATTAATGACCAATAGAAAAATTAGTTCACGAGCCGTATCCAAGACAACAAAAAAATTTTTTGGAAATTTTTTGTAGGTAGACATTACTTCTTTTGAGGGTTTGTGTCGTTACGATTTTCTTACCGAATCTCCATTCGAGCATTAATTCATATCCGGAAATTATTTTTCGTGCATTCAACAACGTCCTAATTTGCCCTCGCGTCCCGCTCGGGCAAATTAATACGACGTTGTTGGAACGCACTCAAAAAAATTTCCGGAAAGAATTAATGCTCTTATGAAATTATATGTGAATATTTTACCCGGCAGGACTTAATAATATTACCTCCGACGACAGAAAATCGGTAGCTATGCAGTAGAAAGCAAACTGAAAATTTATACCCCAAAAGACTCCTCCATGCTTTGTCAGCCATGAAATTGTACTTCTGCAAAGAATTTGCAGCCATTCAATACCTTTACAAAAATTCCACTACATAAAATGACATTATACTACAGACTTACATCTCGAAGAACATATACATTTCCGCACAGAACAATGGACCTTTGCTCAAATATTCGGTAAGTATGGCGAGCGAGAAGTATTCTTTCAGCGATTCTACAAAACTTGAAGACACCAAATTTGTTTCAAACTTTGAAGATCAATTCTCACCTTAGCATAAAAATGTGATGTCGAATGCACGATGTTAGTTTATCGGCACAATCGTTTTGGGACTTCTTAGAACTGCTAGAATATTTTAAATTCCTTATGTAATAGCACAGGATTCGAAACTGCATTACTGCCTCCATCAGAAATGCCAGAAAAAGACTATCAAAAGCGGATACAAAGAGAGCTTCGATTGGGAGAGTGATCACCTGAGCAACAATAGCTAAATAATGCATGAAGCTGTGTTGTTTATTTATATTCCAGTAACCAAATATTAGCGATATGGTCCATATGGAGACTAAACTAATTGCAAAGCCAATTGCGGTGCATCCATAAACTAAAAGCATTTGCAATAGTCGGGAGACGTTGCCAAGTCTTTCCAAATTGCTTCTTAGTTCTTCTGGACATTCTTTGATTTTCCAGAAACGCTTCGTATTATTTAAAATTCTGGAAAGCTTGTTTTTGTGAAACGTAATTATTCCCAATTTTAGCAAACCCTGAAATATTGAATAACTTATTATGCGTTCAAGTAAACACAACGGTTTAACGACAAGTAATTGAAAGAAATTCAAGTATCCACCATAATCAGCTTAAAGGTACGCTTGAACGTAGTAAATTCTTCTGCTGTGCAGGTATTAGCTTAATTGTGCAGTTGTGACATTATAGATATTAACGATACAAGTTTGATTATGAGCATCTTAACCAAACGAGTTTGATTGCCAAAACGAGGTGGTGAGCCGAGTTTTGCGGCAATCAAACGAGTTTCGTTATGTGCCATAAGCAAACGTGTATTGTTCAATATTTTATCTTCATCAATAAACTCTGGTTCGATGTATTTTTTATATAAAAAGAGTGCGGTGATATTCATTACAGCACTGAGTGCGGTAATAAAGTTCTTAACGATACTAAAATTAATTTGGTTAAGAGTCTTGTAGCAGTACATATCTTAGCTTCTACAATGATACCGTTCGGTATTAGTTAAACTTAATAGATAGGCAACTTAAAGTGCATTAACAGTATAAGGGGTTGCCTACCCTTTTTATAAATCTAAAGCAAACCTAATAGAAGGCTCATGATTAAATTATTAAAAACAATAAATAACAAAATTTGCTACTTCCTTTTTGGTTGAAAAAGCAAAAGGACGCTTCTCTGTGTAGAAGCGAAGCAAATTAAAAGTCCTAGCTTAAAAAGGATACACGCAGACAATAGTAAGGCTTTATTTACTCAATCCACCATATTATTAAAACATAATAATATTTCAGGCAGATAGGATAAATCACACAAACATTTTCTTTCTGAAAAGGGCAGTTATTACTTAACTGGTAGGTAACTAACAAGCTAATACATACAAATCATAATAGAGGGTTTTCCTTTATTCAGCTCTTAGAGACTCCTCGATAGCTACCAGCTCTTAGGCTTTTTCACTAGTTCGCATCTCCTGGTTGATTATGTCTTCACCATGGAAGAGGTGCTCCAAGTTGATAAGGAGAGAAAGGAGAACTTAGTTAGAAACTGCTAACAAGTTAGGAAATCACTCACCAGTCAAAGACCATTTCTTTGGTTAGATGAGGGGTTCTTCTCAGTTGATATTGGAAGATGAAGAGGTCCGAATTCAATGGTTCTCTGCATTAACCGTATGTTAATCCTGAAAGAATTAGATATTGTTAATTAGAATTAGACCAACGTCATAGCTTGAATATAGTTAAATAAGGGCATAAGCCTTAATGATAATCGATAACAGATTAGTTTCAAAGTAAAAGAATTGTTACTTACCTGGTGTTGATCCTGAATGGGACTTGAATTGGTTTGCAGCTGTCAAGTTAGTATTTCAATCACTTGTCAAATAACAAGCTTTTGATCATACGGGATTTTTCTTATACTCCCTGGAATGATATCAGCTATACTAAACACCGATCATTAATTGTGATTAAGGAATTCGAATGAGAAATACGAGGGTATAGAGAGCTCTTTATATTTTCATCTTACTACTCAGAGGTTATTAGTTAAATATGTATAAGAAATCTCCTGGATACTTATAGATTAATTAATGGAGACGTTTAATTAGAACAAATTCTGACTTGTCAGGGTAAATTAAGATTAGTAAGGAATTGCATAACATTTGTCAAAATTAAAAAGGCATAAACCTTAACAAATAACATATAATCAGTGAATTGTAAGAAAGAATACCCAATTATTGTAAACATCTTAAAATTAACACTTTATAATAAAGTTATGGCGCCCATTTCTGTTGATTAATGAACTATTATCTTTATGTGAAAGTGAAGCGAATTAAAAAGCCCACATTGGTTAAACCCTAATAAAAACCGTACATTGAGCTAGTCGGAGACGTGTGAGCCATCCAAGGTAAGTTATAAAAAAGGGGCACAGTCTATAACAACACCGATGAAGATAAAAGAATTTAAACAACTTTACTCGCATAAATTACAGGTTCCCAAAGTTATTCGGCCTACCGCTCTTTTTTCAAATAAAAAATTACTCAGCGCCCCCCCCCCCCCTTAAAATCTACCTTCTATAAGTCAACAAACAGAAAGCTGCAATGTGACAATTTTGCATTATTTTATATACGACTATTTATAGTTCTACCTACGTTTTACTACACAGCAAGAAAATATATTCCTCTAAATATGACACGTTGAATTTTAAAATGATAAAATTGTTTACTGTAATAGGCCATAGTAACATTTGTGTTACACACAGAAAATTAAGATAAAGAAGAATAATATAAAAATAAAAATCATGTAACAATTAATTACATTATCCGTCCTACCAAATCACTACGATTTAAAATAGCTCCCTACTAGATCCATAAAAGCTTAGACGGGGTGCGTATAAAGAATAGAATAATGCGTGTAGTGTACCAATTTTCACTCATTCAGTTAAAAAATTTACATATTTTTACCATGTATCCGCAAAACGTTATTAGCTATATTGTCCAAATAATCAATTTATAGCAATGTGTAACCGACTTGCATCTCGAAGTTGAATGTTTATAAATATCAAGAAATACATGCTTGGTATAGTTGGAATTAACATTGATTATGAATAGTACCTTAACGAGTATAAATTTAATTACGAAACACGTTGAGAAATTTTCTCCAACAGAATTACTGCATTTAAAAATAGCCCATAGCCTTACCAATCATAGACATAGTGTAACGGGCTTGATTCGCGTCACCGCAGAACTATTTAATATTTACACGCCACAGTAAAAGTTGTGCTGTACCTTTTCTATTGTAGTGAGTAAGTTAAGAACGTACTTGAAAAGTGCGCCATTAATTTGCGCGCCCAGCTGGAGACAGATCGGATGCGGTTATTGGTAATACGGAAAGACGCCTGTTTTCGTGGGCTTAGGTTCGTGAACTTGACATTCGCTACCCAGAGGCTACAGCGACAAGTCCCGTGCAGTTAGCGACACTGCGTGGAGGTCCATGAGAGAACCGCCGCGTAGTGCAATAAGGTGAAATTGTGAGTGTACGCATTGGCGTGCTTGAATAGCAGTCAACGCTTTGTTGTTCTTGGCTGAGATACGATTTTGAGAGCGTAGCGCACCTTGGAAGCAACACCGAGGGCTATATAATTCGTCGCAGAAGACTACTGCAGTGACGCCATTCTAGAGATGTAAGCAATAATAGTGAAACAGGTTAGTGAACGTAAAACCGAGTTATGTGAGCAAGTACTTGATCCAGAGTTAGCTGTTATCACGTTTGAAGCGATTGCTAAGCATTGCGTCATTATTGAGAGAATCGTCGTGTGAGTCATTGAGAAACCCATAGTGACTATGCTTACTCCATTAAGTGGGCAGGGACAAAGCATTAACTATTAGTGGTTAGAGACCCGCACTTTCCCGTTAAGTAGGTAGTCGTTGCGCATGATCCGTCAAGCATTAAAGTGAAATCGGAGGAGTGTGCGGAACTTATTTGACGCGGAACCTTGTTAGCATTAATACCTGATTATTCGAGTATTTTGTGCAAGTGTTCAAATTTAGTAAAATTAGTCTTTAGCAGGTAACAATTTAATTTAACTATACTCTGTTGTTAACGGTATATAGTGTTTATGTATTGTAGCTATGTATCTTTTTTATGTGTATGTGTATGTTCATCTAGATCATATGACGTTTATCTAAACAGTCTGGCTTTTATTACTAACGTGGTTAAAGTGTTTATTTTCAGGAATATAAGTATAAAAGAGACAGGCTCAGAGTAAACCCGCATTGAACCCATAGCCACACTAAGGTAAGAGAGTGTCTTGTGCATTAACGTCTGAGTTGGCTATCAAACAAAGGGCAATTTAAATTAAAACTAACGTAAGGTAGTGGAGGAAATAAATTTCGTTGTTGCAATAGAAAGAAAAAAATAACTTATTAATCCCAAATCTAACTTAAATTTCAATTAATATTTGTTAAGACTCCTGGCGTTTCATTGAACAAAACTTACACTCCCACATCCCTACGCCCATTTCCTGGAACGAAATATCCCTAAATTGGGCTCATTTCCAGACTCTTTTAGGCCCCGTAATTAATTTCAAGACAGCTCACGACATCTGTTGCCCTAGTTTTGCCTCAAACCACCTTTACATTTTATAAGAACGGAATCTGCAACCTTGTTACCATATCGTACAGATCCCACTAATGAGTTCACTACATTATTCCGTGATGGACTCCGCCTTCAGTCTTCAGTCAAATTCAAATTGGGTCAAGGCGGTGTCGAGTTACACTCGCCGGCGTCTACCTGACGATATTTCTCAAGCTCGGGGCTTCCCCGTGATAACTACCGCGTTGCTTTGGATGATGTAATTTCTGGCATCGCACACATATGTGGTGTAAGTTGAAAGATACATAGGGAATTTTTCTGCATAATGCAATCTTGAATACGACGCGCTTGGTCGCGTCCTGTTGAGTTAGTTCCGCCTCAATAAACGTATGGGGTAATTTGTGCCAGCAATTAAAACCTTAGTTGTATAAGCCACATTCTAAGTACCGTTGTGTACATATTATCGCTGCCTATAGCGGATCTTCACAAAAAGGTGCATTGCAAGCATATATACAAGGTGGATCTCTGTCGTTCGTCATTACGATGCAGTCCCAAGTCTTCGTAAGAATGATTTTAATACATCACCATCTCGGAGTAAGCTGTCGGCCGTCCCTTTGCCCGTCCGATCGTCTTCTAATTGCCCTATCTTCAAGCAACGTCGCAGATGACTCCCTACGTGAGGCCCTCCCCGTTTGTTTTCATAGGAAACTGCAGTTGTTGGAGCCCTCCGCCAACACAAAGGGTACTGTGAATTGGTATGTTTTAAGAGTGCTATTATTATTCTAAAAGTGGTGTGCGTATTGCAGATACTCCATGGACAATGCATGCTATTTTGTGTCGTATAATATTAAACCGGTATCGCTCCCTTTGAGTGTACTAATATTGTGGTAACTTGACTCCAAGTACAAAGAAAAACCTAAACGGGTATTCTATACTTGTATAGGGTTTTCCAATAGCAGCGTCAGAACTTTAAAAACTGATTGTACGCATTTTGGATTGTTGAGCCTTCAATTTTTTTATAGTTCTGTTTAGTCAACTTTGCCAAATCATCATGGAACGTTATACGATTTCAACGAGCTATACTTTTTGACGAATTCATTTAACCAAAATAGACTTAATCCCTAATTTTGACTTTCTTGCAAAATTCGGGATCGATTTCTAACTGTTTCAGAGTCCAATCAGCGAATTATCAACTCTGCAAATGGTCATTTGGCTTCAGTTATTGCATGAATTAAATCGTGTAAGGATAAGACCTAAGTCTTCACGCAAAATTTGCCAAGTTGTGGTCTGACAAACCATAAAATTCACGCAGAACGCCGAACGTTGCTCGAACAGAAAGAGAATTTTGATAATAAATACGAACTGTTCCTATACAGTGTTGAAACATACTATAACGTTCCGTGATGATTTGTCAGAGTTGACTAAACACAACTATTAAAAAAATTAAAGCTCGGCCAATGTGAGATGACTACAATTAGTTCTGACGCCGCTATTGGAAAACCCATTAACTCTTGGATTCAGGTACCAAAAAATTTTAATGGACGTTTTGTCCCAGTCGTAAGATAATTAACTACTGTGAAACGCTGACTAACTCCTATTTCAATGCGTATTACATGTCCAGATTTATGTGTGTACATTTTTAGTTAATAGATCACCTTCATTTAGCTCAACTCCTGTATTTTATTTGTGTATGTTCATTTAAAGTGACAGGAACCTGTATTCTTGTCGCGCTATGTATACTCCATTGTACAGGCCTGAACAACTACAGGAGGAACACCCAAAGGTAGGTGCAAACTTCCACAGCTGTGGAGCGCCTCGCCTTGAACTGTGTCCAATCGTTCGATCCTCCCTCCCAACTGAGTTTTAGCCGAAGCCAAATGAGCTAGAAGGGACACGCAAGGGCGAACATTGCTATGTAAATTTATTAGGGGTCTTAACGACCGTTTAATGACATATTTTTCATAAAAAAGTATTAACTTCAATACAACCATTATTTTGCAGGTTGCAGAGAACAGGCACGGATGGGACCATCGGGAGCTCGGGACATTTCCCGAAAGGCCGGTCCAATTGGTCCAATTTGGGCCGCGGCCTTTATAAAAGGAGACTGAGAAACTTTTTGTTTTATTATATTAGGTGAGTTTTTTAAAGTGTTACAAGGCGATATCTTGAAAACAGTTTAAAATATTTTGATGAAATATTGGTGGGGTGATAGGGAGATGGGTGAACATATTTAAACATATTTTTGAGATTTACCCCATTTCTCTGTTTTGAGGGGTGGGGGGTAACTTTGGAATTTTAAATGGGATGATGTACTTTTGTTTATAAAATTAGAATCTACGTAAAAAACTATGTCTTTTTTTATTTGGTTATGGTTACGGATTTGAGGTTATAAAATAAAAAAATATTTACTATTTAATTTCAACTTATTTATCGTTTGTCATGCTTGAGGATTTGTTCGAAATGTCCCCCTTCAACTTCCAATCACTTTCTCACTCTTTTTCACTAATAAGCAGGCAAAGCGGATTCGTTCAAGAGCAAATAAAAAAAATGTACACCGACGTAGTTTTTTACGTAGATTCGAATTTTATAAACAAAAGTACATCATCAAATTTAAAATTGCAAAGTTACCTCCCACCCCTCAAACAGAGAGAGGGGATAAATGTCAAAAATATGTTAAAATATGTCCCCCATCTCCCTATCACCCACTAAAATTTCATCAAAATATTTTAATCCGCTTTAAAGATATCGCCTTGTAACATTTTAAAAAACTCGCCTAGTATAATTTCCATTTACTTTATACAATTAGGTATATGAGACCATTTTTGAAAATCTGGATTTATCGGAAAATTAAATATACTGAATTGTACTTCTGTTGCCGGTCCTTTTGGATTGACTAAATCAGAGAGGTGAGAGGTGTACCTTAAACAAGTTGTTCAAACCGGTTGCTGTAATACGGGGTTTCTCCTTTTGGTAACGGCAACAGAAATTATTTTCTTTTGTGGGAACAATTAGTGAATAACCGTCGCGCAAGTTAGACCAAGCTTATTTTCTAACGGAGTGATTGTAGTTTTTCGAGTAGTTGGAAGTTCAGTTTGTTAGTAATTAAAATGATAAAGACAATAGTAAAAAAATCAAAGGAGCGAAAAAAATACGCGAGACAAAAAGACGCAAAATGAACGAAGAAACGAGGAAGTGCGTATCTCTGCACAATGTTTTGAAACCTACCCCGAAGACTGCGAATCGCGTTTCTGTAGCGCATTCACTATATAAGACTCATATCGACACTCAGAGAAAAAAAGAAACTGTGAACGACTTCTGTGAAGTTGAGGTTATAGCTGCTATAAGTAATAATACTACCAAAACATATGAAAATGTGCAAGAATCTTCAGAGACTGAGTTTTTTGAGTTTAACCATTTTTAACGACCCAATGTAAATGAGTTACATTTTCTTTAATACCACCCTCAGATTCCTAAAACACAAGAAAATATTCAATTTAACGTTAAAAAAGCTTTTATTCGCAACCATATATGTAATAAGATCATTACTGACTTTTAAAAAGTTGGAAAATGAGCTATTTCCAACTTGTAACTTTCCAACCGGTCGGAAAAGTGATTGCCATCGCAGAGGTTGGAAATGAATCAATTGCCGTGTAGGTAGGGACACTGGGAATCCTGTTCATCCATTCTTGCGCGTCACAACCTGTCGTATCAAAATATAATAATTTTTCCAATTATTGTTTAGAATAAAGTGGTTGCGAATAAAATAGTATACATACCAAGGTGAAAAGTTTCATTCCTGTCTCGAGATAAAGTTGACCTCGACGCTACGCGTCTCAGTTAACTACTTAATCTCTCGACAGGAATGAAACACTTTCCACCTCGTTATGTAATATACTATTATTTACAACCATATATGTAATGTTAACATTACTGACCTCATTTGAGTGCGGGAAGTCGTACATTTCCGCCCTCTACTTCCCGCACTCACTTCCCGCGTGCGGGAAGTACATTACATATATGGTTGTAAATAAAATAGTATACAAACCTCGACAGGAAGTTTCCTTACACCCGTATTCATAGTCGTTCGCCAGCGGATCGCCGGAGTTTCGTTATGAATAGTATGTTGGCGGCACTGTACGTCTATGTCAAATTCGAGGTGATCAGGTTATGTTTTCAGTCAGTTTTGACAGAAACTGACACAAAATCTAACCTGCTAACCTCGAATTTGACATAGACGTACCGTTACGGCCAACTCAAAGTGCACGGCAGATTTTTAGCTTGTAATACGATATTCTAATCATAGACGTCGAGTTTTGACGTTTACGTTTGTCATCAATTGTCATAGAACTGACAACTCGAAAAACTCCCAGACATTTGTCAGAAGCAGAGAAAATGCCAGCTATTTCAACACTGGAAGAGAACTGGTCGCTGAATCCAGTCGGAGCAGATTTGCATATGAGCAAGAGCTGCATTTTAAAATTAAAAATCGTTGACAGCAGAGATTTCTGCAAGAAAAGTTTTTTTTAACACCAGAGAACAAAGAAAGAAGAGTACAATTTGCAACCGACTATTTGAATTAAATCGACGAATTTTG
This sequence comes from Agriotes lineatus, assembly GCA_940337035.1. Classification (NCBI taxonomy): domain Eukaryota; kingdom Metazoa; phylum Arthropoda; class Insecta; order Coleoptera; family Elateridae; genus Agriotes; species Agriotes lineatus. Next base: position 99,283 of record CALNHX010005784.1, read on the forward strand.
GAACACGACTGTTTTTTGAGATGAAAAGGTATTTCAATCATTTACCAGTATAGTAGTATAGACTACAAAATTCAAGATTTGAGGAGCAATATTATGTTCAACCCTTAAGGAGTAGTGGACAATTCTCCGTAAACGTATGGAGATGGATCAATGCTCAAGGATCTGGGGCATGCTATAGAATTAATGGTTGTCTGAATGCTGAAAATTATCGAAACATTTTGCAAAATGTGATGCTGCCATCTGTAAAAGACGTATTTCCTAATCAAATTACTTTTCAACAGGCAAGATATTACCTAATTAATTTTGTTTATGTTAACGTAATTGATAACATTATTTTCACAGGATACCGGTCCTGTGCATATAGCAGGGATTGTTCATTGATGGTTTGATGAGAATAATATCAATTTATTACCATGACTTGCAAGAAGTCCGGACTTGACATCGAAAATGTTTGGGGGTATTTAACTACAAAAATTTATACCAGGGATTTTGCACCAAACAACGCCGATGAATTATGGGAAAGAATAAGAAATGCTTGGAAGGAACTGAGAGAAGGATACAATATGGAAACAATGGTCAACTCTATGCGAAACAAACTGCAAAGCGCAGTAGCAATTGAATATTGACACATATTTATTAAATACATACATATTATTATATAAGTAGTTTGTTTACTTGTGAAACTTCGCTAAAATACAAACATTAAAAAAGTAATACCTATTCTTATAATCACAAGCAACGCCACTGGAGAAACCCTCATTTAATAAGCCGAAAAATCGTAAAAATAACCATAGTAACAAAAAACCGTGCACTTTGAGGTGTCCGTAACTGTACAGTGCCGCCAACATACTATTCATAACGAAAATCTGGCGAGTCGCCGGCGATCCGCTGGCGAACGACTATGAATACGGGCGTTATTAGTCTCCAGATAATAGCTGATTTCGACGTTTCGCGTCTGAATCGGCTAACTAATCTCTCGACAGTAATGAAACACTTCCCATCTCGGGCTGTAATATACTATTTATGTATGTTTAAGATATTTAATAATATTATGTAATTGAGTATTTAGTTTTAATAAATATTAATATTGTTCACATTTAAAATACTTTAGCATACAACGTATATCATATTTTTTACTCCTACTCATTTTATCTATGTCCAATTACATACAAATAAACATAAGTTTTCAAAATGCTCGGTGTATTACTCTAATTATTTGGAAACTATGAAACTTTTCCGGCTGATATAATAGTAGATTATGCAATGAGAGAGAGAAATTGCACTGAAGCAAACTAGCATTCTCTCCAAGTTACATATACTATTTTTTTTCACGTTGCAGGAAAATTTAAAACGAAAACCCGTTTTTTTAACGTAATTTATTGACATTTTAGTTACAATTATTTAAAAATTAGTAGCCTATGGTAAATTTTAAAGTTGGTGGTACTGTAAGTCATTATGACATACCTAAT